>PNEQ01084380.1:0-44965 GCA_003012365.1 Medauroidea extradentata | reverse complement strand
AGTCTGAATTCGTTATTCCCGGTAGTTACCCAAGCACCTGGAGCTGTATAATGGTTGGTTCTGGTACACGTTGAACTCCTTGAATCAATTTTTTTTTGTTGTTCTCTTCACTTCACGAACCCACGGCATGGAGATGAGATCTTGTACCTACCACTGAGCTTAAGCTGAATCGCCGGGTGTCTGCATCGTACCCACTACAATATCGAGAAAGTACAAACTTAACTAATAAGACTACTTTCCTTAATTTGGTGCAAATAAACCAAAAAATTTCACATTGATCATGTAGATGTAAATGTATATTTCTTTGTTTCTTCATGTGATTCTATCTTCTAACATAGTGAATCTACAACAATTTGAACTAATTAAAACAAAGTTTGAAAAATTAAGTTTTTAATTTTACATTTTCTTAGAGTCGGCGCAGATATTATAGGAGAAAATAAATTAATTCATGACATGAAATCTTGGGAAATAGAGTATGTTTAGTATTATTAACATTGAATCGCCAAATAACTTTTTAATACACAATTTACTTGTAAGTTGTGCGAAGATAATTTAATTATTTTAATAAGGTTATAGCTTATGAAATACATGTCAAAAATATGTCCTAAAATTTATCTGCTCCGTATGTTCGATTTTTTAATGTGAAGGAGAAATTGAGAAATACACAAACGGACAATGGAAAGTAGACTGAAAGAAAAAGAAGAAAAGCCTTCGAGGTCCTGCATACGTGTGCATGTCATTGTGGTAGCCGTTTTCCCATGCCTTCGAGAGGTGCGCACAGATTCGGCCGTTACCAGATTATTCGAAAACTGCTCAATGCACATGAGTGATGTCTGCTTAGGAATATTATTCAAAGATTACTGTACATGTGTATACCAATTTCTGGTTCAACAGTAATCATTAAAGCATATTGTAAAGCGGCCAAAATGGAAAAAATGGGTGTTTTAACGGTGCATTTCGAGCATTGAAATCTGGCTACAGAATCTTCTATAGGGTGCAGATGTATACAACTCACCTTTATCGTCAAAATTACAGTTATATCTCGTAGAGGTGAGTTTCGGCGAAAAGACAGAACGCCAGTTAAGTTACTTGCGCCTAGAGACTAGGGTAATTAGTGATGTGCATGCTTTCTCGAAGTTACAGCTTCCACATTTGTAGATCTCGAACACGCAAAAGACATCCACGTAGATACCAATTTATAAAAAAAATTTCTTACTTTTTTTTACTTTGTACAAGAGATTGTAACTTTATTTTTAATACTTAAATTTTGGAAGATATATAACATATATTTTAATCTATATTACTGTATTTATGATTTATTCTAGTTTGAAACAATTTAAAATGCAATACATTACGTTTTAAATGTAAAAAATTAACGTATTTTTGTTAAGTAACTTTTGAAAGTCACTGCTACTTGTTTTATAAAAAAGCACTGCCCAGCGTCGCCTTCATTTATTTATAACCGCACATGGGACGGCAAATAATAATCCGTGACTTATCCGATACCTTCAGAACGTTTAGGAATACGGTTGCGAGATAGGACACAATCCTTGCGCTTCTGTGTCACGAGATGGTAGCACATTATTTCTGTACAAACCGGTAAACCGTATATTACCGCTTGCCTGCCGAAAATCGTATTTAACAATACAAGAGTCGGCAAACACAAGAAAATGGTACTTAAAATAAAACTTTACGATGGCGAGAATGTTAAGTGATAAGCTACAAGCTTTTCAAAAACTTAAAACTATTAATAAATAAGAAAATTAATATATTGTAGACAGTTTGCTAAATGCAAGCTTTAGTATAAAATTTTTGTGCTAAAATCACACCAGCGCAGTTGACTCAGTTCGCAAGGCGCTCGCTCGGAAAGCTAATTATTCGGGTTCGAATCCCGACTGATCCAAAGTTTTTTTTTTACTTATTTTATATTACACAGAATATTATTAGTGGTAGTGAGATTACTTTAATTTTAGGAAATATCGTTTCTATACATTAAAATAACATGATATTCGAACGTTACGATGTTATAATCAACTATTTGCAAAGAGTACAAACTAATTGGTTTTCGCTGTAGATAATTTACAAAACATACATTAAAATTATTTTTTTTGATTGTTTTACGTTCTGTGAGAAATTTTTTTGCCAACATTAAAATAAGAAATATTGTGCCTAGAACGATAAAAACTTGTCGTCACGTTCAGATGCACATTATCTTGTTTTGTGTTTTTAGATATTAAAATGACACAATTAAACAATTAATTTTCAGGATAATTTTTAACGCTCATAACAACACGTTATACTCAATTAAAATTTAAAAATGCATCTTCGCTTTTCATTTTGATGCACATAAAATAACAATAACGCAGTGTAAACATTATTAATATAGGCATTCTAATTTGTCCACATTGCCTTAATCATGCAAAAAAATCATAATAAGTAAACATTTTACATCACAAAAAAAAACATGTTTTTTCTTTTTTTTAGAAACAACTAAACATCTGCGATATATTTACTATCAACAAATTGTAAAATAAAAGCACATTTCAGATGTTGACAGTTGACAGGCACCATATTTTAAAACAGCTCGCGCGCTGTATCAGTGTTATTCTGAAACCTTCGAAAATTTTCAAAAACACCTTTTTATTTCATATATTTTAAAAACAAAAGGTAAGGTAAGTGAGCGTTACGTATCGTCGACACCCAGGTTATTAGAGACTGTTTCAAAATGAAATTACTGGATACAAACAAAGTTTCGACTGAAGCATGAATTTCACTTTGCTAGAGATATGTGTTCAATGAAATGATAGAGCCATTGCGTGAAGTATGATCAAGTAATAAATAGCTTGTGACAAAAGAAAAAAAAAAACTTGTCTGTTTAGTGTGTTAGAGGTGATGATAGACCTAATTAACGTGCCACTGTTACCGTGAAAATACCTTAGTTTTTAGTATTTATATGCGACGTAATAATATATCGACACCCTCAAGTTAAAACCTCGTTACTCCAAAAAAAAATTTTACAGGAGAGAGAGTTTTTCACTGGTTCCAATCACACAATTGAGTCTTGTGAGCTCTTATTTTTGCTTTAAAATGTATAAATAACATATCTGAAGATACATGTGAAAACTTCGTACCTCCAAAGACAGTTATTTTTACAGTAGAGGGCGTTTTTAGCTTGTTACAATCCAACAATGGATTTGCGAGTGCTCGGATTTTTGCTTTTAAATTTTTAAAAACTTATCTGGAGAGGCGTGCTTTTCACAGTTGATAATGAAGTTTTTTCGGAGGAAAATAAAAAAATTGAAAGTAGAAAAAAATTCAGTTACGTGGTTTTCTCATGAGGGTATCGATATTATATTTTAAGAGTGATTGCGAATTATGTTTTGAATATAATTCCACGTGTCCGAATAATATTCTAATATAACATTTCAGGTCATAATCAGCATAAAAATATGAACGGAAACACTGCGATTGCGTGGCTACTGTACCTACTGTTTTAACTTTTAACAAGAAATAGTTATTGAATATTTTAATTGTGACCGTTATAATCCGTGATTTTTATCTCTTTGTTACTGTAATTATTTTGTAAAAAAATTAAAATGCTAAATAATATGTTTCAAAAGTACAAAGTTTAACGTGTTCTTGTTATATCCATGGTAAATCGTCAGCGCTCATCGTCGCCTTCATTAGTTTCTAGCCTGGTGCAGGGCGGCGAATAATAAGCAGTGACTTACCTGACACCATTTTGGCACACGGCGCAAACACGTCTAGGAATATGCTCAGCGAGTAAGGTCTCTGCCGTTGCTTTTCTGGCGCCTGAGATGGCAGTGCTTATGTAGACCCTAACTTTTTGTTTAGGAATACCGGCCTTAGTGTCACTGCTAATGTTTTATGTGTTTTTTGGTGTTGCGTGCTTGATCAGTCAGCTAGTTTATCATAATTATTTTGAACTTACAAAAATTAACACTTCAAAAAATATATATTCAAAGTATTTATACAAACCTACATTCTTTTGTTAACTCTGGCCAAATACCCTAGAGACTAACACCTGGCACCTCTATGCAGATACTAAGAGGAAGCTTGTGAAAAATAACTTAGTGGTATGAGGTGAAACTAATACATTTTCGTATAATTTGTGTAAATTTATTGTATTTTATTATTTTAACGTGCTTTTATTTAATTTTTACATACTTATCGTACTGCTATTTCTTACTTTCTTCGTGCAACAAAAATAAGTTCTTCGTAGAGAAATTTTTTCCCAAATTTTTATGTTGGCAGCGTACATCTGAAATCAATTATATGTAGGATGCTGTTCTCTGGTGGTTTGACATGATAACACAATCAGAATTATAGCCAAAGCGCTCCAGCAATCCGGTATTGGTTTATAGTGTATTTGCTCTGGCATTTTACTGCATCATAAAAGATGGTTTGTTATTTGAGTACCAACCAAGACTATTTCAATAAATTTATTTAATGAAAGTGACGGGTTTTGTGGTGTTTGCATAACATATTTCACTAACACACCAACCATCTTAAATATTTTCTCAGATATTAATAGTAACTTAATGCTTTTGACACCACTTCAATGACATAATTTCAAACTGTAAGATATAAAGTTTTTCAACAGCCTTTTCTTCATTAATTTGACACTGATGTTTGTGTCACATTTAGATACATCCTGAATATAGTACACAATTCACTAGTACCACATATACCAAATTCCCTAAATTTTACATTTGTTTAGAATTGGTAAGACAGTACATGTCTCCACTAATAATTTGCCCCTATCTTAATGTAATTGTTCTTATAAATCTTGGCATAACACTTTATTAGTAGAACTGCAAGCATGACACAAATTGTATCCCTGCCATACATTTCTACTGCAATAATCTCAATTCAAAATAATTGCCCTGCTTCAGTTAGTCTGAGGTTTTCTGCAATAAAAATAATACCTTAAAACAACTAGACTGTACTAACATATGTACATGTGTATTTTAGAAAAAATGAAGAATTCTTAGTATTGCAATTGTCTTGTTCATATTTTCCAAGTATATAGTTATTTGCTTGGCAGTATACAACTTATTAAGAGATTAAACTGACTAATATTTCAAATATTTGCATGACAGATTCATTCATTAATGACCCATCTTCTAGAAATGAAACCTTTTTTTATAAAGGGATTCATTTTGAATACTGCCCATCACCGTACACGAGCTAAATGAGCACTTAATAGGTAACATATATTTTATTATTTTTTCCATTCATAATAATAACAGCTTGTTATTTTACCCCTAAAAATCTTTTCAACGGCTGGAACATAATTTATTATTCAATTGCTGATAGTCTGTTTGTTGCTCTTTTTGAAAACAATGGAAATGAACATCAAACGAAACCTCTTTATTAAGAGACAAAAGATTTTAAATCTCAGTTAGTTTTAATCATTAAAATATGTACCAAATAAAAAAAAACTACAAACTGTATTGTAATAGATCCTGAAGTACTCTAATTTTTAAGAACTTAACCGTAACAAATAACCTAAATTTAGACAAACTTACCCAATAGCTCATTGATTAAAGTTGCCGACCACTTACTCGTACAGAAGACAATATTTTCTTAGGTGACTGCTCCAGAAGACTTCTCGAATTACGAAATGGTGACTATGATAAAGGTGAAGTTTGACGTCCAGTCAACTGACTAAGAGCACTCTGGTTATGCAGCTTAATCGGTGCTCTGCTGTAGCGCCAGTACGTGCTCTCAGTCCGAACCACTTCCTCCTGCTCCTCCGCCAACTTCTTAAAAGGTGAATGTGTAACAATCTAAGCTTGTTTTATGTTGTCATGTTAATTTGTAACTATCTTCCTAAATTGTAACAAATTATTTGGGTACAAATTATACAAAAGTATAGATATGTTAAGAAAGCAAGTATAATCTACGGTAGCGTTACTAAATCTGTTTAGGAAAGTGTCAATTTTTTTCAACTGGAAAACTAGTATGTAATAAAGCCAACACTTGTATTATTTATCACATAAGTTAGGCATGAGAAATTTATAATCATGTATAAGAAAAAACATTTTAAAACTTTACTGAAAAATATTTACAATGTATGCACATTGTGGGGACAAGACAGTTAAGCTCCAGAAACTGTACATACATATATGCTGCAAAGAGAGCTGCAGTTAAGGAACTTATGTTTTGTTATTATGCGTAATTTGTTTATGCAAGTTTCAGAACAACTTCCAATACAGAAAATACTAGGAAGGTAAATAATGAACGAACAGAAAATATAACTAACACTTTAGGTACTACTTAGGTTACTGGCTTGTTAACATCACAACAGCAAAAATGTTCTACCACTAAATGAAATACTAAGTAATATGTGCAGTTTACTGCAAGAAATGGAGCCCATCAGCACCATCATATTTGAGTAAGAGACATTTACTAACCAATACTGTCCAGAGGTAATCAGTATCACTATTGTGTTAGTCATTACCTCCAACTATGAAGCAATTTTCAATACCTTAAGGTGAAGGTTACAGCAAATCATGGTACTGATCAACGACACAAAAAGTGTTGAAATTAACAAAAAATAATCAAACAAATACTTACATAAATAAATAAACCAACAGCAATATTCAATACAGTTTAGCTGCCATCTGACTGGAATATGAGATTACACGCAGAGGAATATGTGCTATTCAATCACACAATTCACTTAACTTAATTTTTTAGAATGCTTTTTTAATTTATATGGTCTATAAATATTTTCAAGGCCGAAGTCAAGGCCTTTCTAATCTTACGGTCAGATGTCAATGGAACACAAAAAAAAAATTTTGAAAAGCAATTTAAAATTAAATTTTCTCTTAATTTCAAATATCTAACATTATTTTCAGTTTTTATATTAAACAGGAAAAATTACGAGAACTCATCTAATGCAAAATTTCTAATATTTTCCTATAAAAATTGTTAATTAAAATTTTTGTGTACACCTTGGGAAATCATTGCACACACATATCAGGCTATGTCACATCTCAATTACAAATTTAGTTTGATAAAATGAACCTTCAAATCAGAACGACATTAGTAGTTGAAATAGTCGATGTTGCTAACAGGTGAATCAGTGTGCACTGTGAACCAATATTTTCATTGGATTAACCAGATTCAAACAATATTACCTTTATACATGTCAAACACTTCTGAAATAAATGAAAAGTTATAACTGATTTTCAGTCAAGTATTCATTGATGCAGAGATTTTTTTATTGCTGGAACAAGAGCAATATGAAACGTGGAAGAAAAATGAGAGTACCCAAAATATGGTTGTTTTAACTGCACTGCCCGTAAAATTTCTTTCAGTCCACTATGATTCCTGAAGTTGAAACGAGAACCTTGTCAATGGATTTCTGACGACTAGTAACTATGTCAGATATAAATCCTAAGCAGTATATTTCTATGGCTCATTAACCCATATTTTGGTCAATTAACTGTTTAATAAACAAGAATATCTGAAAAACATATTTTAAATGATTTTGGCTCATGACATAGTACAGTATAATGCATAAATAAGCATGCATACATTACTTTATAGTAGCCTCTTAAAATTGTCAAGGCAACAAGTAACTGATATGCAGGTAAATAGGATTTACGTCTTGATGACGAGGTCATTAGAAACAATGAAACACAAAATTGGTACAATGACAGGCGCTGGGATAGAAGTCAACCATAGCATTTTTTTAAGGAATCATCCCAGCATTCGCCTGGAGCGGTTTTAGGAAATCATGGAAAACCGAAATCAGGATGGCCGGATCTGGAGATCAAACCTGAGTCCTCCCGAATGCGAGTCCAATGTGTTACTGTTGAGCTACCTTGCTCGGTAGTAACCGGTCATGAACCAAACACACTTACCTTACCCATACCTTGACAAAGAAGAAACTATACAGGCTGTTTCAGTATATCGCTTGCCTGCGTCCCCTCCCTGAGGTCCCCTGTTGAGGTTGAATACCCGGGTTTGTTGAGTATCTAAGACGTGGGCTCGAGAGGGACTTATATGAAGGAGTATCCAGAGAAGTGGGACCCCAGAGTGAAGATACACTCTGACAATCTAGGCAGGGTGAAAGTGCTGGACTACTATCTTATCTTATGAAGGGGGTAGGTATCATCTCCCACATACCTAGAATAGCTGTCTAAGCAGCTGTGCCTTCATCTTGGATATCGACTTTGGTTTTGGCTCCTGTTGGGTCTCCTGACGGAACTGGAGTACCCGTGGGTGAGGTGCAGGAGCTGGGCTTGGCAATGTTTTGAGCGGACTAAGTAGCGGCTGTACCCAGCGACATGCCTCGTGGAAGATGTAGCTGATTTGGTTGGGATTGTGTTTCCTTTTTCAGAACTGGCGGCTGAAGGCCGAAAGGGACAGCTGGCGTCCAGGCACCTTCTGCGGTGCCGGAATGAGATCCGAGAGCATGTTAGCCACAGGAGAGCAGACCTGGTGCCTTTCTGTGGCTGCTTGCAACTTTCGCTCTGGATAAATGTTAGTAATAAGCACTGAATCGTTCGACGTAAGTACCACTTTAAATGACACACCCGTTCTTGGACTACGTTGTTGTATTTACTATAAATGTACACATGTTCACAATGTTAGGTTTACACTAATCCACATAAATTTATCACTTTAGGGGCACTCTAGCCTCATAGCTAACAATTCCAAGATGGAGCCTTGCGCATTTCCAATTTCCATGGAGCGGTTTCCAACAGACTCCTGGTACTGAGGTGCACCATGCGGTGCAATAATAAATTGAGGGATGTGTTCTCGTTTACCCCGTACCCAATTACTAGGTTCCTCTTATTCCCCGAACTCGCCCTGAGGCATCAGAAGTGGGTAGAAAAGGGGGAAAAGCTGCCTATGGCACACTTACCAGTTCACAGTCAGCTTCGAGGAGTAGGTAGAGAGGGGAGCTGCCTATGGCGCACTTACCAGTTCGCAGTCAGCACTAGGTAGGAGGCGGTAGGAATAGTAGGCGGAATGCTCAGGGAAGGCTCGGTGGAATTCCGAACCCTAGACTACTGACTTGAGGACAAAAGCTAGCCCTTTATATACCCCAGAAGGGGGTGGAAGTCCCGTTAGCAGGTGGTGCTGTTGTGGTCTGCTGCTGCAGGCGTGCCACTCCAACACTCGCACATTTCTCACGAAAACAAAAACCATCTTTGCTGTGTCCTAACTTTCCCCGCGGAACATGGAATATTCCTGTGTTGCCGAAAATTTAAATAAAGCAATATTACACGCTCGAATTAACACACTGCATCAAAATATTCATATAATAAGTACAGTGAACCCTCGATAACTCGGACTAAAAGGGGGAAGAAGCTGTCCGAGTTATGATTTGTCCGTGTTATCGAGGGGTGGCCGGGGAGGTGGGGTAATCAGTCATTAATCACAAGAAATGCGAAGAAATTAGTACACTATCATTTCTACAAGCAAAAGAGGCTGCAATAAATACTGTTTTGTACGTAGCTATCGTATCAAGTTACGTGAGAACTGCCATGCAGTGGGAAAATTAATTCTAACGTGGAGGACTATAAAAGAATGTCAAACAATGTGGGCAGTCAGATCTTTATTTTTTTTTTATGCAGCTACTTCTGGCTGATCCTTTCTTTTTTTTTATCTCTGTGTTAGAAGCTGGCACCAAGGCACCCTTCTATCACATATAAGTTTTCGTCTGGTTAGCGAAAGCCAATGTGCGTGCACGTGTGAGAGAGATAAGAAATGATCGTTGGACATAAGCTAGGGAGGTTGCGAGCGGAAGTAGTCAAGGTCAACCGGTACAGTCTCATGCAATACAAACACCGCACGTGACCACAAGCATCTCACACAAGATGTTTACATTGAAAAATACCTTACGTCCGTATGTCACAGCGTTGAGCGTAGGGGCAGCAGCCAGCTGCTATCCTGATAGTTACTCTACCCTCCTACAAAGTTACAAAGGTACAAAAATAATTTTCTTCGTATACATGAATAAAAAAGGTACTGTAAATAACAAAACTTCCGGGTCACTTTACATATGTGAACACATTTTAACACTACTAAAATTAAAATATATTTTATGTATGTAAATTGCACCATAGAACACATAATTTACAGCTGTATTCTCACACAATTTGTCATATTATAAAGCAATAAAATTTTAATCATGTTCTACATAGTTACCGTATTTACTCACGTAATCGCCGCATATTTTTGACCAAATTTTAGGCCCAAAAATTAGGGTGCGGCCATTGTAAGGGGTTTTCAAAAAAATTACCCTTTAATTTTTTGGTGTGGAATACAACAAATGTACATATTTTTCTATATTTACTCATTCATAACATGACCATTTATTCTAAAATAAAGAAAAAGATTTTGTCAGTGTATAGTAAACATGGAAAAATTAAGACTACAAAACCTTGTTAATCCATTCATGTGCGTCACTCAATGAAAATCGTTTAAAATTTTCCAGCGTAAGACATTTACATTTTACGCTCCATTACATGTATGCTATTATTTCCCGTGAAGTAGTTTATAAACAAATCAGATTCATGTTTAAAACGTTACAACTCTCCAGACCCCGTTACGTTATTAACAGAGCATCATCAACTAGCGAGCTTGACTCATCGTGTCCGGCTTGGGCATGGATGTTGTGTTGTTCTTTCACCACCCACATCGGCTCTTGAAAACATCATTGTTAAAGGGGCGTAAAACCTTCTCACCAATTTTTCTACATCGCAATGTGAAACAATGATTTTTAATTTTTCTTTAATGTCCGGAACAATTTGTTTTGCAGCGCTGAGTTCATTGCACATACCAGAACAAAATAATTTTCCGTTTATGTTTCATTGTAACTCGTTACCGTCATTTCACAAGCTCCACACTGACTGCTTGTTTACGACACACGTGCGTGCCTGGCTCGCACGACGAAGAGAGAGGAAAGATAAAGAAGTGAGAGGTCGGCCTGCTGCGTTGCATCTTTACTCGCGCGTCGCGCACCTCGCTAGCAACATTTTATCACACGGAACTTGCCAGATATTTACTGTGGGACTATTACAGGCTAAGTAGCGATGGACGACTAAGTTATAAAGCTTAATACTGTTCTAAAATATAATGTGATGAATTTAAATCCAGCAGAAACAATTTTTTATGTACTTTAACCAAGAAATAATTAAAAATTATTAATTTTTTTTTAAAAATTCTGTCCGAGTTATCCGAAGTCCGGGACATCAAGGTCCGAGTTATCGAGGGTTCACTGTATACATAAAATATATCTCTAAATTATTACATTAGTTGACCCCGGTATCTTGCTTATTTCCATTTTTGCTAACCCCTGTTTTTTCAATGTCTCTCGTGGTATTATATTTCCTACTTGCCGGTTTACAAAGGTAAGTTGTTATTAATTTAATTACTATACAACATCTTTAAAGCAGTAAACGGCAAAACAGGGCGTAATATTAATAAAGCTGTCCCTTCAACAAATACACCGGTAGGCCTAACCCTACTTCATACACAAAAATGTGGGACGAGCGTAGAAATAATCAAATAGCAACTACGAGGTGCATCAAGTAAGGCATGCAAAACTAACACTGGAAATCACAGAAACTACACTGAGCATTTTGATTTGGGAATGTACAGTTTGTGAGGTCAGTAAAGAGCAATATGGAAGTTATTATAATTAAAGTGCATAATATATGCTGAGTGGTTATTTACTGAAAGTATAGATAGCAAATTCATCTAAGTTCAAAGTGAAGGCAACCACTCTCGACGCAAGCATGGAAACAGCTTCACATACAACAACAAACCTCACAAATAAGTCCATATGATAAATGTAACACACATATTATTTGATAACAGAAATATTTACACACACACACATATAGGCCCTACTGTGGTACTGTATAAATGCCACAGCTACCTTCTGTAAGCTAAGTGCTCCACGAACACATCATACGTCACCTACCAATTTACATAAAAATTTTTTTTTGGCCTCGCAGACCACATTTCCACTGAATAAAATGCTCAATGTAGCACTCCCTAGCTCTAGTTTCATTATTGCTAGTACTTACCAAACTGTTCTGTGGAAAGTAGTCATAAAATACTTTAAGCTAAAAACAATTTAGGCCTATCTGTTACAAGAGGCTAAATAAAATGTTATTTTACTATATTTAACTACGAGCTTATCAATGAGTTATAAAACAAGTTTACAGTTTGAAAACAAATGTAGTAATAAAAATAGTAAAAAGGAAAAGTTCTTTATATCTGTATGCCTAAAGTCATGGATGATTCTAGATAAAAATAACATGCAAAACATTAAAGTCAAAAGCATTGTAAGTTCACAAAATATTAACTACAATATCAGTACAGTACATAAAACAAATTAATTAATAATTCATTGTGAAATATAGGAACACAAGAGTTAACATGTATCATTAAACAATAATTTCATAAACAAATCATCAAATTTCACTTTCATTTTAAATTTTAAACTGAATACTTTTGACTGTTTGGCTGATTTCTACAAAATTCTAAGAGTACATCTTTGCAGTTACAAATGTATTAACGTATACATAAAGAGAAACAGAGTCAAATAAAAAATATAAAAAAGGAGAGAAAATTTGAGGGAGAATTTATTCAACATAAGTTGACACATAGTAAGTAAAGGGAGTACGATAGTATCAAAACATTTGGGAATGGATTCAAGAGCAAACAGCCATAATCTAACACAGGTTTCCATCCAAAATTAACTGTTAGTCGACAAAAATTACTCAAATTCAAATGTCTTACAATTTCCTAAACTTCTCCAAAATTTCCTAACCAATATAAAAAAAAAATCCTGTTAAAGCCATCCTCTATAAAGCTGCTACAAGTGGCTGGAACCTAGCAATTTTTGGACATGATGTTGAGACGTTATGTTAATGTTTTCCTAGATTTCGAGGTAGAATGCCACACAGATATAATTTTTTTTCGTCAGGGACATTATGGTAGTGTAATTATTGTTTGGACAACTGACAGCTATCAGTTTGCATTGTATTGGTTTCATGTGCCTGTGTTTTTATGTTGTGCATTTCCTGTGATTGCAAAAAGTGCTGCTCAAGATTCATTAATGACTTAATTTTCTATTTAAAAATTTTTGTAAGTCATTAATGCATGAAATCATATTACTTAATTTGTGATAACTGTGCTTACAGTAATTCTGTAAATGTTTGTATTGTATCACAGGCATATACAGAGTGCTACTATTTTCAAAGAACCACTTTTTAAATGCTAAATTAACTATGAACACTGTTCATTCAAACTAACCTTTTATGGCACAACCAATGCTTAAATCTGAATAAAGCTGCATCATAACATGATCTATTATTATATTGATAATACAGTCGGCCTGCCTTATCCACGGTTTTCAGTAACCGCGGTTGGAAAATGTGGAAAATAATTTAACTATAAATATGAAATTCTTAAGAAATTGCATTTCCACGCACACTGTGCACAGTGTGCCGCACAAATTAGTAGCGCGTCACTCGCAGTGCACGAGAGCAGCTAGTCTTGTGTTGTCAGCTTCTGTTATCTGCTTTGTCACGCAATGTGCTAGGTGCGCACGGTTATCGTTAGCATGAAGCGGTGCGGGCGGGAGCGGCAAAGAAGCAATGCTGTGTCGAATGTGAGGGCGGCGCACAATGGTCCCAATCACGGTTGCCCACTCCAAAAATCTGAAAAGTGCTTAAATCTCTCTCTTTTTTTAGTAATAAACAAAAACACCAAATTAAAATACATTTAACGTTTTTAGCTTACTTTCCAAAGGAAAAAGTAGGCTTATGAGATCATCTTTCTGTGTGTGTATATGTATTGGTGTGTGTCCGTGTGTGTGTCTGTCCCCCTAAAAACCTTTGAACCAGTGGACTGAATTTCATCAAACTTTGTACATATATTCGTACTTTGTAATTTAACTTGACTTGTATGTATTTTGTTTACGTGTACGTCTTGCTTATACTTTCAAAATGGCTGCCATTTTAACATTTTCCTAACAAGCTAGATATCTAAGGAACCATATTTTAGAATTTAATCAAACTTGCTACAATGTATTGCATACAAAGTTTACTTAACTCTTGTGTATTTCGTTCATCCTGTGTTCTTATTTTAAAAATGATGGTCACTTCTATATTTTTAGCATAGTACTACATATATAAAGGGAATATTTTTCAGAATCTCACCAATCTTGGTACACATATGCTACATACGAGACTAATTTGACTTTGGTGTATTTCATTCATCGTTATACACGAAGCTGACTTGACATTTGTGTTTTTTGTTCATTCTATGTTCATATTTTCTAAATTGCGGCTATTTTTACGTTTTTAGCTTAGTATCATATATTATAGGAAATATTTTTTTCAGAATTTCACTAAACTTGGCACACGTATACTACATACAAAGCCGACTTTACTTTTGTGAATTGCGTTCATCCTGTGTTCATATTTTCGAAATAACAGTCATACTTAATATTTTTAGCAAAGTATGGCCCATATCTTAAGAGATATTTTTTTTAAGATTTTCAACAAACTTGGTACATATTTACTACACACAAAGCTGACTTTCCTTCTTTGTGTATTTCATTCATCCTGCATCCATATTTTCAAAATGGTGGCCATTTTTACTTTTTTTTAGCATAGTATTCCATGTCTTAGGAAATATTTTTCAGGATTTCATCAAACTTGGGTACAAGTGCTGCATACTAACCTAACTTTACTTTTGTGTATTTTGTTCATCCTGTGTTCATATTTTCTAAATGACAGCCATTTTAATATTTTTAGCACAGTATCCCATATCTTATATTTTTCAGAATTTCAACCAACTTGGTACATATTTTATAACATCCAAATTCAGCCTCAGGCTGGTCTACAATTGGTACGTGGTTAGAAACTATTAACATTATTGAATATATTAATTATGAATATTTCAATACTATGATACAAATACTGCATGAAACTTATACTTATAATTGTATGCATTACATGTTTTAAAAACTAAATGTAACACTAAGCCAAACAAATAATTACTAAAATTGCAATATTTTGAATAAAACAGACAAATACCAAATTAGACATAGGGAAAAAATATAAAAAGGAAAATATAAAAAAAAATTGCATGGGCTTTCGTAGTAATTATCTGTTAAAACTTGTTATGTAGCAGAAAACACATTTCTCCTTGAAAGTATGTTGCGAAATATTTTTTAACTCTCCAGGTAGGTTATTCCAAGCCTTGCTGGCCATATAAGTGAATAAATGTTTGTAAACGGACTTAGAGTATAGAGGCAGTTGAAAAAATTTTTTATTCAGTGTGTTGTGATTATGTACCACGATAAAATTAATTAGTCTTTTGGAAAAAAAAATATGTTGGCACCTGGGTATCTATCATTTTTTAAAATTGAATGGTGAAGTGTATTAATCTTATATTTCCCATAAGCCATTTACAATTTAAAAGTGCTTTCATCACATGATCTCACATTTTAAGGTTAAAACAATATCTTAAACATGTATTCTGTACCTTCGTATACAATTTTATTGTGTTTTTCTTATATTAACAAACAAGCTGGCACAGTAGTTAAAGATTGATAGTACTAACGCATCGCACATGCATAGTTTTATGTCAGTAGTTAAAATATTCATAAGTCTGTAAAAAGCTTCAAACGAAAGTAGGCCGACTGGATATTAGCTGATATTGGTTTATCCCAGCATATATTTTTGTCAAATATAACTCTTGAGTTTTTATAGGAATTCTTTTCTGTTAGTATTTGCCCGTTGATTGATCTTTCTTTCGGGCATTAAATTTTCTTTAATATTATGTGTGATCCAAATACCACCTATGAGCATTCTTTTGGGTTGAGTTTTAAGGAGTTAATTTCTCACCATTCCAATATATTTTGTAAATCATTGTTTGTCTCCAAGATTCTGTCATCTATTTCATCAACATGACAGGATAGTAGTAACCGAGTACCATCTGCATACTGGAATCATTTTAAATACTTGAAGCATGACACAATTGAATTTTTGTACAGTGGAGACACAACTGAATTTTTGTACAGTGGAAACAACAAAGGTCCGAGAATTGATCCCTGTGGGACATACAAAGCTGACTTTCCTTTTGTGTATTTCGTTCATCTTGTGTTCATATTTTCAAAATGGTGGTCATTTTTATTTCTTTAGCATAGTATTCCAGAACTTAAATATTTTTCAGAATTTCACCAAACTTACTACGCGTATACTACATACAAAACTGTCTTTTTTTTGTGTGTATTTCATTCACTCTTCGTTTATATTTTTTAAATGGTGGCAATTTTTATATTTGAGCATAGTATTACATATCTTAGTATGTATATATTTATATTTTTTTTCTTTTCAGAATTTCATCATAATCGGTACACATATACATACAGCATACAGAATTGAATTGACTTTTGTGTAAATCATTCACCTTATGTTCATATTTTTAAAATTGCAGACATTTTCATATTTTTAGCATAGTAATACACACATTAGGAAATATTTTTTCTAAATTTCATCAAACTTGGTAGACGTAACCTACTACATACAAAGCTGACTTGACTTTTACATATCTTGTTTATCCTTTTCTAATATTTTGAAAACTACCAAATATTTTTTTATGATAGATAGACATCTCAGAAAAATTTTTCCCCAATTTTATTCTACTGGGTTCTCGTGTATTACTTAGCAAGCTGCCATATGTAATATAGTTCAGGTATAATCCTACGTATAAATAAATACCATATCATATTCCTAGATTAATAAACGATTTTAACTTTCGGGGTTAATTTGCAACCACTTTGAGAAAAATAGCTTTATCAGTTATGCTGGTATCTTCTTGATAACATTCAGAAAATGACAACTGCTGTATTTACTATATTTATTACACCATTGTGATTTATTTCGTTTCACGTATATGGGAATAAAATATTTATCTTGAAAAAATTAACTGTAAAATTTGCACAGTAATTTTAGACACTTCTATGTTTTATTTAGATAATTGAGTTCAGCTGACCTAGTTCAAATAATCATATGCAAGTTAATATTCACACTTCTCTGAAAAAAATAACAGAATGGTTAGCAAGGATTATTGATGTCGCAGAAAATGGAGATGCATATAACAAGAAGATATGTGACTGAAATCACAAATTATCCATTTTATTTAACAACAAGAATCCAAAAAAAAATATTTTAAATCTAAGTTACCTATTTTTTAAACGGACTAACAAGGATAAAATAATTTATCATACAAAAATACTAGTAAGATTAAAAACGTAAAAGGTTGAGCGTGTGCAATAGATAATTGGAGTATGAAAAATTCATCTAAGCCACTAACGTCATTGCACTGCACGTGATATGAACTGTAATGTGAGTTTTCTCAATGACAAGTACTTTCTATACACTATTCTCTGCCGCGTTTTTCAATTTAAATATCAGGAATATTTTTAATAGTAAATTAATATTTTATACCTTTTAGTTTAATTTAAAAACGTGGCAATTTTATTTTGCAATCTATTATAAGCAAAAATATATATATTGGACAAACAAACAGACACGAAAAGAAAAAGAAAGCGAGTTAATATTGCATTTTTTAACAGTTCTGAGCTATCATTAAGAGTTTTATGTATCTAGTTCATCAGTTAGTATAAAAATGACTGCAAAATTTCTATTGAACAATCAAACAAGAAACGGAGCTTATAAGAACGCGGTAAAATAATAAAGTGTATTAATTTTATTGTGTACTCTGTAAGCTTATTCTGAAAGAGGGATACATGGCTATGCATTATTGTGACTTAACTGAGGCAGGAGTCCGAATCGTTATATAGAAGATACTTGTGAAAATAGAGAAAATGTAATCATTAGTATAATGTCTAATACTACATGGTTTTAATAGTGCCTTATGAAGAACTATGCTCTGAATGGTGTACTAAGAGGAGAAAAATCACAAAATATGTTCGTAGGAAATAATGTTCATTTTGTATAGGCCTACGTTGCTTATGAGTTTATTTTCCTCTTGCGGACTTTTTTAATCCCTCATAGGATTGATATATCAGCATATGTATATTTGGCGTTACATCCAATTAAAGTAACTTAAATTTCACATTTAGCCCTATTCCTTACTTCTTTTTTAAACTCGCTGTAAATCTCAGATTTAAATAGAAAACTTTTTTTTATTACAGTACACTTCCTGAAAGTCAGCATCATCGTGTGATAAGAGAGAAAAACCACGTGCTGCAATATTTGTTACTTACACTTAGTTTTGACAAACAAACTGCACAGTTCTCTTCTAGTCATTTCTGGGTGGGAAGTTTGGAAGTTAATGCATCTCGTATTTAAAGAGAACATTTAGCGCTACAGCAAATAGGAAAATCATAACTTTCGATTAACAATATTTCACCACCACGCGATACATATTCTCAACTGACATGACATTGCTGCCTTAGTAGACCTATATTGTGAGATTCTGAAACGGTTTTTGTAAACGTACAATAACCTGGAAATCTATTATTATGTTTCTGGCACTAGTACATTATCATAACCTGTTGTCAGCAACGAGATAAGACAAAAAAAATACTATAACCAACTTCAACTCGCTGACTACCCTGTCTGTTGTGATAGCTCACTACTGGATAGCTGAAGCGCAACGCATATGCACACATTTCGTATGAATTCTCAGAAGCGCGCAAAAATGCACAGCTCAAATTTTGTACACTGTTTACCAACATCCAGAGCTAAATTTTTCTGGCAGAATCAACAGTCCCCCTGTGTTCACTCTTTTTATATTTAAGGATTAACGGAAAAATAAGCATAAAAACATGTGATCCTTTACAAAGCTGCAATAAAGTAAATCATTAACAACACATTATTTTTAACTATGGTTTTGAAGTTAAAGATGAACTCTGTACCGGGAGTCGGCGACTCCGGTTCACCATGCTTGAAGATCTGTTAAATTTACATATCCTGGACTGGCAGTGAGGTTGCTTTGGAGGAACTTGGTGCTTGTGCCCTGTGCGCTTAATGGTTTGAACTTTCCGCCCGGACTTCGGCCTTGCTCGGCCGCCGTCGGATGCGCTCGTGTTCGCTCTACCCTCCTTCCCCCACCCCCACTTCTCCCACCCGTGCCCAGCTCAGACGCTCCTGTCTGCGAGACAATCAGTCTTCTCCTGGGCCCGACCGTGGGCGGTTGTGTTGAGCTTGCGACCGCGGTGCCACGCCTGAGCCGTGTCATCGGTAAGTTCCTTTTGTTTGAATTTAGTGTTCGTGTTTTTTCGTATTTTTTTCAGTTAGGTTTGGTTACTTGTTTGTTTGCGTTTATGACACGTCGAGGGTGTGCTGTCGCGGCCGCGAGCCCTGTACGACTAGGAATTTGTCCGTTTTTTATTAATGGAATAAAGTGGCGGGCGTGTGTCGGCTACAGCAGCTTAGTATTTCCCTCTTAATCTTGTATCGTAATTCTGTATCAACTTCTCAATGGAGAAAACGTGTGTGAAATTGTTAAGCTTGTATGATAACGTACGTCATATAAATTATTTTGCCAAGATTTGTTTTACATGATTGGTAGCTTAAAGAACCCTGTGTCATTGTCGTTGGTTTAATGTGTGTTCTAATGGGAAGGGTACTGGTGAGTGGCACTGGGCCTTGGTCGATGCTTAGCAACGCCAAGATTAGCAGCCTGTTGTTACTGTGCCTGCTAGACGAGGGCTCAATGCTGCGCGACTCTGCTAGGCTGTTTTGCTTGGCGAGTTGTTGAGGTTTAATGTAAAAGGACACACATTGCGATATTACGACACAGTGTCGGGAACTTCGTTAGGATGTGTGTGCTGGCGAATAATATTATACGTAGGGGTCTTGTGTTGCAACATGGCAGACGTTACGGAGTTTGTGATGCGCTACAGTTACTTAGAGTTACGTCAGTATTTGACCGAGTCTGGGGTCGAATTTGAGCCTTCAGAAAACGTCACTGCGTTGCGGATATGCGCACTGACGTATATTAATTTGTTGCGTAACATAAACAACACACACTTGGGAGGTTCGGCTTTGACTGTGGAAGGGCCTGTGACTGCAGCTCAGACTATTCTAATAGGACGGTTGAACCGGGTTCCGTCGCTTAATGTGTTGCAACCTGACGAAGTGTTACGTTTTTCTTGTTGCAACCGACAATGTATTCTTCGGAATGGGCGGCGGAGAACCCGAGAATCTGTTTTTGACGTGTTTGTCGTCAAGGCTCGACGGACAAGCTGAGGACGTGTTTGCGCAATTAGCGCAACATGACGTAACTTATGAGAGCTTTAAGACACGGCAACTCGAAAGTGCAGGGTCTCCCATGGCTTGGGCTATGGTGAAGCAACAGTATGTTGATAGATTCCAGCGTGTAGGGGAAAGCGTACCGGCATACGTGAGTGATGTATTGACATACGCCCGTGCCATGAATGTGCACCTGCGCCGTGCAGAGGCTAAGTTGGTGCAAGGTATAGTTGATCAAAAGACGCCGCAAGCTAGGGCGCATCGCTATGCATCAGGTGTTCCGGTGACACGCGAACAGTTAAGGGTTTTAGCTCTGGAAACAGAGCGGCAGCTGGCTCTAGATGGAGCTTCACGACGTAGTACTATTGCGGCTGAGGAACCAACGGCGATTGCAAATCGCGAGTCTACGCAGACACAGGGCTTGTGCATGGCTCTTAGGCAAGAAGCACGTGCGTCTGGAAGCAAAAATGTACCGGAGTATGGACGTAGGCGGAATGTACGACATGTTGCCCCAAGACAAGTAGAGCCTGTGGAGCCGAGGGCTGTTTTTGCGTCTAAGGCAGAAGGTAGCGGGCAGGCTCGTGTTACCAGTAACCGTCGATGTAGTAACTGCTCTGGGTTCGGCCATATGGGACGTGATTGTTCCAGTGTTGTTGTGGACCGCACGGAGCGGAAGTGTTTTCGCTGCGGAGACGTAGGACAAGTGCGAGCGTACTGTCCGGGAAACGGATTGCCGCCGCACCTGTAAGTGCCAAGGGTCACCGGCGGAATAGTTCTAATAGGACATAAAATGATTGTTTCGTGTCCGTGCTGTGTTACGGTCATGAAAGAGCAGCTCTAGTGGATACAGGAGAGTCGCATTCTTTTGTGCGAGAAGAAATGTGGAATTCCTTAGTTCAGCGGAACCCACGCTTATTAAGGGAGCTCCATACCTCAGAGGGCTTGAACGTGTGTGTGTGGCAAATGGGCACGTTGTGAGGTGCGTGAGATCAGCGAATTTGCATTTTAAAATTGAATTATTTTCTTGGTCGCATGTTTTCTGGGTGATTCAAGGACTGGTGGCCGATATAGTGTTGGGATTAGATTTTCTGCAGAGGTCTCGTGCAGTGGTCGACGTTTCTGCAGGCCAGCTAGTGTTTAAGTTCGCGCCCGAGGTCCCGTGTCGGTTATTGTCTACCATAAGCCGACGGTCAGCCCCCTTAGGTGAGATTTTTGCGACCACTAGTAGGAGTGTCAACAGTGTGGAATCATTATTAAGGGAGTTCGACGATGTGGTAGCTTTACTCATCGACCGGTGTGACGTGATGCCGTATCGCTTTTCCGTCACAGATGACATACCAGTTCGAGTTCCGTTTTACACCTATGCACCTCCTAAGTTGGAGAATGCGCGATTTGGTGGCAAAACTCTTCGACGCTGGTGTGATTTCTCCATCAACCTCCAATTACGCCTCGCCCGCCTTCATGGTTAAGAAGGCTAATGGTGGCTTTAGGTTAGTGACGGACATGTCTGCGGTAAATCAGAAGATACACCTTGACCCGTTCCCTGCACCTACTGTAGATACAGTGTTGCAACATCTTGGGAAGGCGTCCGTATACTCAGTAATAGATCTTAACGCCAGTTTTCATCAATGCTTGCTGCATCCTGATTGTCGCAAGTACACTGCGTTCCGCACGCAATGGGCTCAATACGAATTTAACCGTATACCCATGGGGGCCAAGTTTGGCACTCAGGCCCTTTCACGTGTCTTGGATCACGTGCTGGCAGATTTGAAGTTTAAGTGCGTGATCAACTATATTGACGATATTATCGTCTACAGCACATCTATGGACCAACACCTAGATGATTTGCGGGCTGTATTGACATGCCTGAGGGACGCCGATTTGATGGTGAATCTGGCTAAGGTCACGTGGGCGTCTTCCTCTGTGAAGTTCCTAGGGTATATCGTATCCGGGGGTCGCCTGGTCATGGATCCTGACCGGGTGGTCCCTGTGGTAAATTTTCCGAGCCCTAAGGCCGTGAAAGGCGTGTCCAGGTTTATTGGGCTTCTAGGGTATTATGCCAGGTTTATTCCCCGGTTCTCGGAACTGGCTGCGCCGCTGAACCGCCTTAAGCGGAAGGGGGCTGTGTTTGAATGGGGACCCGATCAGGAGAGCAGCTTTAAGGGCCTTAAAGCAGCCTTGGCCGCAGAGCCGTCACTGTATTTAGCCGATTTCGACCTGCGCTTTGTGATCAATGTTGATGCTTTGAGAATGGCCTTGGGGGCGACATTGGGACAGTGGAGGGACGGTGCGGTATGTCGAGTGGCATTCGCTAGCCGGACTCTATCTGATTCTGAGCGACGGTTAAGCGCCTTCGAGAAGGAGGCCCTCGCTTGTGTCTGGGGGCCCACCAAATTCAAGTCGTTTGTGGGTGGCATCGAGTTTGATTTGTGCATGGATAACCAGGCTGTGTCCTGGCTGCTTTTACACTCGAGTGACTTTGGCAAACTGGGCCGGTGGGCGTATCGTTTGTTCCCGTTCCAGTTTGTCATAAAACACGTCCCTGGAAACAGTAACGTGGCTGCAGATGCTTTGTCACGTATGTTTGGTTCGGATGACTATGAGGAATGCGTTCCCATTCCTGAGGAAATAGATAACGTGTGTGCTGCCTTTACGACTAGTAGTATGTTTTACCACCGTTTGAGTGATGCGCAGTCTGCGGATGATTTCTGTAGGGGCTTGATTGGCGCGGTGGCGCGAGGAGACAGTGTCCCTTATGCGGTCACGGATGGGCTTCTGTTCTATACCTGGCATCGGAAACGTGCTAAACATCTGGTAGTTCCTGAAGTTCACAGGCTGGAACTCTTGAGGTATTATCATGATTCCCCCTTTGGGGGACATTTGGGGTGTCAGGGCACCTTAAGTAAGCTAAGCGCCAGGTTTTATTGGCCCACAATTTTTGCGGACGTACGAAAGTACGTGAGCCGTTGCGATGTGTGTCAGCGTGCAAAGCCCAACCAATTTCCCGTGTGGGTATGTACAGTGTTGATGAAATTATGTGCTCGTGGGAAGTGTTGCACCGTAACGTGTTTGGCCCACTCACTCGTTCTACTAAGGGCAATAAGTACATTTTAATCGTGCTGGATGTCTTTTCAAACTTTGTGTTTCTAACTGCTACTCGTAGCATATGAAGTTCGGAGATCCAGCGGCACTTGACAGACCGTGTTTGGTCGGTGTTCGGCCCTCCCGTGAGCTTAATTACAGACAACGCCACCTATTTCACATCTGCTTCCTGTAAGGACATGTGTTTTAGGTTGTCAATCAACCATTATACGTCCAGTCCATATTTCTCGTGTGGAAATAGGGTTGAACGCTTTAACCGGAATTTTAAGGTGACTTTGTCAGCGCTATACCATGAGCAACAGAATGTGTGGGATGAAGACCTAGATCTGGTCTCCATTGGGTTCAATTCCGCTGTGCACAGCGCTACCAAGTACAGTCCTGCCCGTGTTATGTTCGGGAGAGACTTATTGCACCCTTTGCTTAATGTTTGGGGTGTCCCCTCCCCAGCGGCTCCGGTGTCGGATGCCGCGAGAGAGCTCATGGCTGCTGATGTGGTTGGGAACTTGTATGACGCACATGGGCGCCTTCAGGCGAGGTACAATGCTGGAAGAACTGAGTCTGATTTTCAGGTTGGAGATGTAGTGTTCTGCAAGTCCTTTGTACTGCCCTCGGGACCGGATCAGCGAGGGAGCAAGTTGATGCTGAAGTATCAAGGTCCCTATGATGTGGTTAGATTGCTGGGACCCAATACTGTTCTCCTGAGTGAGCCGACGACTGGAAAAGTTGTGAGGAAGGCTCATGTGACTCATTTGAAGCGAGCAGGGAATTAATTCATGGTTTTTTGTCAAGTTGGTACAGGTTTGCAGGCATGGTCATCTACAGGGGTGTGAAGAACAGAGACATATGGGACAACTGAGTTGCAACGAAGAGAGTGGGCAGTGCCCGCCCCCTCGCTTCTGCGTTTCTACTATTTCCCTCTCCAATTCCCCCATTTTGTGGTGCCGGTGAAGGCTCGTAGTGTTTGTGGTGTGTAGTGTGTGTACCGGTACTGTGTTTGTGCGTAGGTGTTTTTGTGTTTGGTGTGTGTGTGTTCATAGCGGTGCAGTACCAGCTGGTATCATTATCATGTAGCTCGGCCGAGACAGTGTTATGATATTTTTATAGCAATTTTGTGAGCTCTGTTTGTGAAATTTATAACTAGCTTTTGAGCTTTCGTATAAGAGTTTTTGTGATTTGGGGTCAGTCTTGGCCAGAATTTTCTAAATGGTGCTATTCTAGGCCGTGTTGCCAGGAATTTAAATGCTGTAATTTAGGTTGTTTATTTTATATTGTGTCTGAGGGTTATTGTGTATATCTACTGGTAAATTGTAACATTTAAATAAAAAAAAATTTTTGTATGCTGGTTGTCACATGTGTACTAATGCCTTTTTATAGGGACTGTGTTTAAGGGACCAAAATATTATGACTCTAGTTCAGTGTTTTTACATGCCCCACAATGGTGCTGGGCGGGCAGACCTTCCCTTGGTTCCTGGGTGACACGAGCTCTACAGTATCAGAATGCTGGGCGAGGGCACCGCATGGATGGGATCTGGCGCAGAAGATATCTCCGGCAACCCAGACTGGCTCGTTTTGTCCTGAGCTTGATAGATGACCCTCTTACGCCTCCAGGGCAGGGCCGGAGGCCTGTAGGTCCCTGTACGAAGGAGTAAGGAGGGGGGAGTTGTACCGGGAGTCGGCGACTCCGGTTCACCACGCTTGAAGATCTGTTAAACTTATATATCCTGGACTGGCAAGTTTTAGGCCCGAAGGCCAGCACACCCTCCTTCCACCCACCCGCATTGAAACTGTACTCGGACGAGTGAATCAATGCACGGCACATATCCTCTTCTTTTCTTGCGACTCTCTTGATGATTTTGTGCCTGTGCTAGCATAATTACTAAACACGGCTTTCTGCCGGTAATCCATTTAAAACTTGCCCTCCTCGCCAATCAGTGTTCGCCCAGACCCAGTTTTAGTTAGGCCTTTACCAAGGCAGCACCAGCACCTTATGGGTCATCGGAATCTAATCTTTCTAGAATCTTTACCGACTTTTACTCCTGCTCCAGTTGTCTGAGCCATTGGTGGAAATCTTCGAGTCGTTTCCCAATCTTTGTACCAAAGCTGTTCCACTTCTCAAAAATTTCTTTGTTTGCCAGTATAGCTTTCAGGTCTACATTAACTATCCTGTAGTCTTGTAGTTGTGCCTTGAATTCCTCTCTGATGTCTTCGGTCTTGGGACATTCCAATACTACATGCTCCATCGTGTCGTCTGTCCCACAAACATCACACAAAGGTGAATGCACCAATTTTAAGCTGTACAACTTAGCCTTGAAGTTTCCATGTCCTGTCATGAGTTGGGCACTGTAGTGCACTGGACTGGCAGTGAGGTTGCTTTGGAGGAACTTGGTGCTTTTGCCCTGTGCGCTTAATGGTTTGAACTTCCCGCCCGGACTTAGGCCTTGCTCGGCCGCCGTCGGATGCGCTCGTGTTCGCTCTCCCCTCCTTCCCCCACTTCTCCCTCCCGTGCCCAGCTCAGACGCTCCTGTCTGCGAGACAATCAGTCTTCTCCCAGGCCTGACCGTGGGCGGTTGTGTTGAGCTTGCGACCGCGGTGCCACGCCTGAGCCGTGTCATCGGTAAGTTCCTTTTGCTTGAATTTAGTGTTCGTGTTTTTTCGTATTTTTTTCAGTTAGGTTTGGTTAATTGTTTGTTTGCGTTTATGACACGTCGAGGGTGTGCTGTCGCGGCCGCGAGCCCTGTACGACTAGGGATTTGTCAGTTTTTTATTAATGGAATAAAGTGGCGGGCGTGTGTCGGCTACAGCAGCTTAGTATTTCCCTCTTAATCTTGTATCGTAATTCTGTATCAACTTCTCAATGGAGAAAACGTGTGTGAAATTGTTAAGCTTGTATGATAACGTACGTCATATAAATTATTTTGCCAAGATCTGTTTTACATGATTGGTAGCTTAAAGAACCCTGTGTCATTGTCGTTGGTTTAATGTGTGTTCTAATGGGAAGGGTACTGGTGAGTGGCACTGGGCCTTGGTCGATGCTTAGCAACGCCAAGATTAGCAGCCTGTTGTTACTGTGCCTGCTAGACGCGGGCTCAACTCTTACAGAAAAAAATATATGCATTGCTTAAACTCAAATCTGAAACCAAAAAATTTCACACTGAATTTGTGTATTTTGTTGTAAAAGACCAAAGAACATAATTATGTCGCACATTTGCTAGTTTAAGACATCCTGGAGAGACAAATAATGAACCAAATTCATTAAAATTTTGTAGAGTTATGAAGTGGATAAAGGAAGATAAAATGAGCCTACTTTGAACGTCCTACAAAAAAAAGTGTATTTTTGGAATTTTGGCGCGAAAAAAGCCATTAGGGACCACTGTGCGGCGGCGGTACTTCACTCGCATACATCCTGTCACTCACTGCACGCTTCCAAAACAAAATGATTTGATACCTCCAACGGGCCAAGTCGTGTGCGTGGCCTGCAGCGAATGTTTCCTAAATCGAAAGACTGTAGTATCCTTCTAAACCGAAGAAAGACTGCTAAGTTCTTAGTTTCAGTGACAAAATGAAAATAATACATTTAATAAATGACAACATGTATGTTGTAAAAGTTGGCTGCAGCTACGGGAAGAAAGTAAGGTGCGTATCATTCGTACGTCAATAAATGAAGCACGACAAATTAGACCAAGTGTTATTACTGCATCGAAAACGGCAGAAAAAAATCGTGCTAAGTTAATTTTAGATTAATCAGTGGCACTGTATTAAAATAAAAACACCTAAAACTTTGTCCTTATCCATGTTTACAGAGGTTTAAGAGTTTTCATTTACATGTGGTAAAAAAAAAATTGTGATAGTCTATTTTAGTGTAATTAGTAATGCCGTATTAAAAAGGAAACTGCTAACAACCATAAAGGCGGCAATCTGGTGAAGGATATGTTTGTATGTACGCAGTGAAAATCAATGAGGAGCTACGAGCGATATCGGCCGACACATGTATTGTGATATCGCCTCTACGGCCAAAGATGTAAACGCGCGAGCACAGTGTTCCTGCCGTAACGACTTTACTGTGGGACTTTAAGCGGTGACCCTATCATTTTATTAAATGTGTCACTGTAGCAAAGTCCAATGTACTTGTAGATCTCAATTTCGTACAAATCCATTACATATAACTTTGAAAACAACAGCATGAAAAAGATGATTTTCACCTAGTTTGACAGCTATAAAACATTTCCAGTGTGTGTGGTGACTGAAGTCACATTTACAAGTAGTCTGAAGTGTGTTTTATTTTCGTAGGTTAAGCATTGTGGATGCATGTTTACTGGTCTCTGAGAAAAAACGTAACTCCAAACACGCTGCACGCCAGTTTGGCGTGCTGCAAATAGAGGCGATATGCTTATCGTAAAGTGTGGGACACTGGCTCTCATCGCTACGCTGTTCCCACGCATCAAAGGTAGTAATTTGACACTGGCGAAAGAAACACTTAAGGCACGGTTTCAGTCGCCATATTGAATTTTATTATTTTTTGCTTATTTTTTAATTATAAAAATAAAAATTTTAAATATGCGATTATACCTCAAATTCTACTTACATTTCACTCAGGGGCCTCATTTCACGTTTTTCTTGGTGGGGGGCAATATTTTTTTCGGCGAAAGTGACCTTGTTGCATCACTTTTATTAATTAAGCATGTATAAATTAGAAACATAAATAATAAAACTTTGGTTTTACGTGCTTACGTAAGCATTATTTAAAGGCCGGGTTCACCTCAGTTTTCAACGTCTTTACTTAGTTTTATATTTGTACCAGATATTTTTCTTTTATTTTAGACATAAATTGTGATTACATCTTCCTCTTAAGAAATTTGTGTATCTCTCATAGTTTTCGCGTAATGAGTCGTAAACGTCCAAATTTGGACTTTGCGGTTTTAAGAACAACACTAAAACCAACTGACATACCAAACTGACAAAATTCACAATGCATAACAATGTTGTAGGCTATGATTTGACATACATAAAAACAAAACTTAAATACTTTCATATTTAATAAAATGTGCTGAATTTTGAAATGAAAATTTAAAAAATATTAGAAATTTTTTAGAAAAAAAAAATTTTTTTTGTGTTTATATATGTCAAACCATAGCCTACAACATTGTTACACAGTGTGAAATTTTCAGTTTGGTATGTCAGTTGGTTTTAATGGCGCACTTAAAACCGTAAAGTGCAAATTTTTACGTTTACGACTCATTACGCAAAAACTATGAGAGATACACAAATTTCCTAACAGAAATATTTAAAATTTATGTATAAAATAAGAAAAAAATATCAGCTACAAATATAAAAATAAATAAAGACGTTGAAAACTGAGGTGAACCGCGCCCTTTAAACAACAAAATACACCAAACAAATTTATACACACATCCATCTAAATCCACGGGGGGGCATTTGCCCCCCCCCCCTAAATGACGCCCCTGATTTCGCTACAGTACAGACACTGCAATTTAGCTGTTGAATTATAACTACGCCGCAGTCTGTGTGGGAAATTTTATAATTTGCCCGACTAATTGTGACTTAACTATACATTACTAGCTCTATTGCCATGCTTGTACAGTAGTACAAAGTAGATAGAATTTGCGGTATAGTAGCCTACTTAAAATTATTCTTCTCAGAGTTCCAAAAATTTGAAAATAATAAAATTCAATGTGGCGACTGAAACCGAGCATTACGTACAGTCAAAATACTTTATGTTTGAAATCCCTATGCTTTTCTGTAATTTACATGCACGTCATACAAGCAAAAAAAATTTACAGACAATAACAAAATATTCACGCCTATGCAGTCGTAGTTGTGCTTGTTCCACCGTTATTTTGTGTGTTTGATTGACAAAGATAAATTAGGGACTAAACACGAGAAATAGCGTTACCAAATATAATTCTATCCAAGGAGCATATTCTATCAACTCTTCTTACGATACTCCCTCTTTGCACAGCGCGCGTCCTATGAAGTGTAAGGTGGAGGGAGAGATAGCATGGCGCATCCGGCCATGCCGTGTTGCAACATCAGCAGTAGCCGATCGCCTGGCTCGACGCTGTTGCCAAGTCTTAGCATCCTCGCAGTGTGGCTGCCGCTGTATCTAACACGCACCACATTGCACACATGACGTAGAACTTTTACGATATTTAAATGTTGTGGTACATTTTACGAACGTATTAACGATCTGTACCTCACACAAATGTACGTGGATTTAGGGGGTAAAATTTCTTTTATATAAAATGCATACGTTGGCTCAAGGTTATTAAGGGGGTCTTCTATATACGCTGTTTTCGTTATCCGTGGATTTTCTGGAACTAAATACTGCAGATAAGGCTGTATAATAACTAACAGCGCAACCAAAATATGTAAACATTTTTGGAGAAAATATTTGTTTCTGTTTGGTGAATTTCCATGTAATTTATGTTTATACGGCTAAAAGCGACAAATTAACTTAAATTAATACCTGGCATAATCTAGGGAGAAGAAAAACCTAGCCTAATCAATGTGACAACGTCTTAGATACATTTTAACCATCGCCACTTAGCAACCGACATAGGCAGTTATAAAATTTTACGTAAATGTAAATTTTAGCTATCTGCAGTGTTTCCTCTTCCATAGTCATCAGATTCCGTGCGCAAATTTACAGCCTATTTACGGTCAATTCAATGCCAATGGTAAATGTTATAAATACATACATAAATGTATATGTCTAATAAAACTTTTTAACTAATTTTAGTTAAGCATTTTTTGAGTTTTCCAAAAACTCTTCACTGAAAAATTTATGTCAAAAGAAAAAGCTTAAGAAAACAGAAAAAAAATTTATGTTGTTTATAACTACAAAATATACCACTACTAGACAGTGAACTTACGGAAAAAATTATTAGACCCAATATGTTACCTTGTAATTAGATGGTTCTTGCAAACTCTGATGCAGCAACTGCAGCACAGGCTGCCCATTTGTTAACATATCATTTAAAAGTCGAAGCTGGACGACATGATGGTTTATAAGATCCTTTACTGCCATTAAATGAACACGGTAAAATAATTCCGAGTCTTTATCTTGTAGCGACAAATATATCAACATCAACTCTTTTTCCACCTTCTGTTGCACTAGTAGTAGTTTTACCCACTGCTCTTTGTGGACTTCCAGGAGATCCTCACGTGGTTCCTGTAGTGGTTCCACAGAAGAGTACGCAGATGCTGCAGGGGGCAGTTGTTGCTGTTGCTGCTGCTGCTGTTGCTGCCGTTGCTGCTGCTGCTGCTGCTGCCACTGTGACAGCTGCAGCGGTTGTTGCTGCTGTTGCTGCTGTAGCTGTTGCTGCTGTAGCTGTTGCTGCTGTAGCTGTTGCCGCTGTGGCAGATGCAGCGGTTGTTGCTGCTGTAGCTGTTGCCACTGTGGCAGCTGCAGCGGTTGTTGCTGCTGTAGCTGTTGCCGCTGCGGCAGCTGCAGCGGTTGTTGCTGCTGTAGCTGTTGCCGCTGCGGCAGCTGCAGCGGTTGTTGCTGCAGCGGTTGTTGCTGCTGTGGCTGTTGCCGCTGCGGCAGCTGCAGCAGTTGTTGCTGCTGTAGCTGTTGCCGCTGCGGCAGCTGCAGCGGTTGTTGCTGCTGTAGCTGTTGCCGTTGCGGCAGCTGCAGCGGTTGTTGCTGCTGTAGCTGTTGCCGCTGCGGCAGCTGCAGCGGTTGTTGCTGCTGTAGCTGTTGCCGCTGCGGCAGCTGCAGCGGTTGTTGCTGCTGTAGCTGCTGCCACTGCGGCAGCGGTTGTTGCTGCCGCAGCTGTTGCCGCACCGGCAGCTGTTGTTGCTGCCGCAGCTGTTGCCGCATCGGCAGCTCTTGTTGCTGCCGCAGTTGTTGCCGCATCGGCAGCTCTTGTTGCTGCCGCAGCTGTTGCCGCATCGGCAGCTGTTGCTGCTGCCGCAGCTGCTGCCACTGTGGCAGCGGTTGTTGCTGCCGCAGTGGCAGCAGCTGCGGCAGCGGTTGTTGCTGCCACAGCTGTTGCCGCTGCGTGAGTGGTTGTTGTTGCCGCAGCTGTTGCGGCAGCGGCAGCTGTTGTTGCTGCGACTGTTCACTGTACACTAACCCAAGGGCACGAACTATTGCACTTTCATCACCTTCTTCAGGTGGTACCTGTAAACACACAGGTGTTTGATCATTAGAGCTAATGGTGAATTATGCATGTTGTAAATGTAAACACAACACATGTTCTTTTTAATGCTTGGCAGTTCTAAATAACATGAAACACAAATCATCTTTGTGTCTCTAGGGTTTAAAGTCTCATTTGTTACTTTTACTTTCGCATTTGACAGAATGTTTATTTGGTGCTAGTCATAGAATTTTGAGCAATAATACAACCCAAAGAATTTGTAATCCTGCCCAATAAATAAATAAATTGTTTTTGTGACAGTAGCTGATGAGCAAATGTCAAATTTCGCAGGTCTGTAAAACCAAACCTACATGTTAGGAAACTTGCAAAATTTTCCAACGTCTTATGAGGTTCCTCAAAAAGTATAAAAAACAAAAACATTAGAGTATTTATTTGGTTTGACAGGAAAATCTTTTATTTAAATGTATATTTGTTGGTATCGAATTTCAATTAAACTGCGAAAACTTATCTGCTACCAGTATTATAAAGCTTTTATTGAACTGCAAACTTAAAACACATAATTTGTTGGATAGCACAATTTTCAGTACAAATTTATACTTGGTAGAATCAAAATTCAATTATTGTACACTGTGAAAATGTCTACTACAACAAAGCTGGTACTGAAGAAATAAAAACCAATGTGTGTGCTTTAGAGAAAGAAAGCTATTAAATTGTATGTAAAAAAACATATTGTCTAATGCCGTATCACTTTTTCTTTTACCTTATATTTAATGCATATTCAAGGTGTCTTGTTAGCCCTTATGAACAAAATTCTTTCATATTTCAAGATTTTCTAGGACTAAATATTTTATTCAGGATGTTTTTCAGCATTAATGGAATATATACAGACTGCAAAAAATACTAATTTTATACTTAATTAAAATTAACAACATCAATTAAAACATAGTTTCACAAATTAGTTTCAAAGAATTACTAGAATAATGTATAAATAGCATACCTTTTTATCACAACAAACTACAAAATTAAACTAAGAAAAGCAGGTAGAGAAGTTTTTAAATCAGTAAGGATGACCATGTTAATTATTGAAATGCTACAATTCTCGGATGACAATAAACTTGTAAAAATATGCTCACTAATTCAACATTACAATAAAAAAATTAATATGCAACCATATCTTAAAATGTAAGCATGTCAAACTATTTTAGTGATACCGATTAAGTACATCTTAAGGGACTAACAGGAACATGAAGTGCATTTCACACGACTGAATATTTTATAGAAATGTCTAAACATAAACAGGAATTTAGAAACATTCAGTGCCCAAATGACAAACTTCTCAGTTCAACTAATTTAATAACTTTATGTGCAAAAATGGTTACAACTGGTGATATTCAAATCAAATTTAGCAACAAAATGTTCAATATCAAAACTTCTGAGTGTTTTTCTTTAGGTATGCATCATACTTTTTTATCTTTATTACATTTACTCAAAATGATGTGTTCAAAGTTATAACATTATCTATATTTTATCACTTTTAAAAGCTTTCTTCCAAAGCTGTATTCACTTAAGTGTGTATTTTTTAAACAAAAAATCACTGAACACATCAAAATACTAAAAAATTCCATAATTTTTTAAGATTTTTAGATACTAATATAGAAGTTAATATTAAGCATACACACTGTAATACATTTACTAGAATTAAAGTTTTCAACCCAAGCATCATGAACCTTGGCTGTATTTTTAGTAAGTAAATAGACTCCTAAATATTCTCTGCTCACCCTGATAAAGTTCTAAAAAAATTACTTTTTTTTATTTATATTATATCACTGCTTCATTCAGCATTAAAACACTCACGACAGCAGGATGAATAGGCCTATGGAAAAATGTCAAGTTCAAGTTTATAAGAGTCAAAATAGACATGAGAGCAGCTGACTGATCTACTCCTTGCGAAAAAGATGAACACACAACCAAAATGACAATGACTTGAAACTGAATGACCAGCGTTAAAATTTTGAATGAACAAGCACGACACTAAAACTATATGTAATACAAATTAAATAATGAGTAGAGAACGTGCTGCGGACGTCGTTCTTTGTAAAATACTAAAAAGGTATAAAATATGTCGACATTTTTTGAGTTCCCGCCATATTAAAACTATAAATAGCATTACAGGCGTTAATCACGTCTGGTGATCTAGAAAACCAACAACGTGACAGAAAGCCTACCCGACTCCTGTTTTCGAGTTTTTATAGCCGCCTATAGACATTTAGCGGCCAGTCAAAATAATCTCCTTCAACTGTAAACAAACAAATGTTCGGCTAATGTGTGGAACGTGGCACTCATATTCGGGCCGAACGTCCTTTGATGCGGGTGCAAAAACCGTATCCGGCACTCGCCACGAATGCCAAACATTCGCCGCGCGAAGACGAACTACTATCCACACACTCGCATTCGGCGAATGTTTTCAGCTGTTGTAGAGGCAGCATTATACGTGTGATGATTTAAGGCGGATTCACAACGACACTTGTACGAACACACGCAAGTACGCCCTGGATTGGATTTTCAGTGAAATTTTATCTAGACATGCACAGAAATTACATAGGCCTATGTCATAACAAAATGTCGGTCGTATTTTATCACTACTTTTCGAATAGAATTAAATAATTTATGACCACAAGATGAATGCTTTCTCAATATAAATTAACGTTCAATTGATTGTTACGTTTGCATATTCTGGATTCACATGACTATACAGTATGCGTACGTACGAAGTAGGAAGTTAAAACTCGTAGCACCTATCAGATCGGTTTTAGGATTTTTCTTATAAATCAGGGAATAGACACATCGTTTTACTTCTTTCACGCTGACAAGGCATAGTTTGTTTCATTCACTTTTTGGAATCCATATGGCATTGTTTCTGTTCATGTTGCGGCCTCTGTAGTCGCTCCCGTAAATAAAGCAATTTTTTTCCAGCTGTTTCCCGTTTCAAAATAATGAATATATTATAGTTCCAGCAATTACAGAAAATAGATTAAGTTTGTAGGCCTATATTTGCCTTGTCGTGACAAAAATGTTGATACATCGACTGGAACAGAAGTTATCGAGAAGAAACTGACAAATCCAAGATGGTAGGGATCAGTACTCCTTAAAAATATGTATTTTTTTTTATGAAATATATTTAGTTTTGTAGACGATACTTGACAGTACATTTTGCTCTTACGAAACTATTTTAGCTCTCATAGTTTTCTCGTAACAGGATGTCAAAGTCAAAATTTGCTTGTTCTGCTGCAATGCAAATAGTGAAAACCAACTGATCTACTTAAACAAAATAATTCACTGTGACCATACAGCTCCTTAGCTACGCAATAAAACATTTAAAAACCAACAACGTAGTATTTCGAATTTAAAAAAAAATCGCCAAATACAGAAAAAAAGTTGCAAATTCAGCATTTAAAAAAAAATTAAAAAAAGGTTCGCGGGCTTTTTAAAATGCTTTATTACGTAGCCCATGGTATGACATTTCACTGTGAATTATTTCACGCATGTAAGTCAATTGGTTTTCACTACTTGTGTGGCAGCAGAACATGCAAATTTGGACTTTGACGCACCGTTATGAGAAACTACACCAGCTAAAATTGTTTCGTAAGAGGAAACTGCACTCACAAGTATCGTCTACAAAACTAACAATATTTCATATAAATATAAACTTATGACTCAGTGGCACTTGAACACCTGTAGGGCGCCGCCTGCTTAAAAGTGACGTAGCTTCAATGGCAACCCAGAAGCGCGCATCAACAACGAGCCAAACGGTGAGATAGCGTATAAAATTCCAAGCCTTGCGCCGATCAGTTTACTATGCGACTAAGTGGTAACCATATAATTTTACTGGAGGAAAGTCCGCAGCAATGTTCAGTGTTCGATTCTAGCCGAGTTCCACATACAACCGGTTACATTTTGAAGTACGGCAGTCTGGAAAAGACGTTTTTAGCTATTTGAAGGGCTTAGAAACGGTGTTTTGAAAGTGCATGGTGTCTTAACAACGACATTCCGTCCTCCCAAGCGTTTTCTTCTCTACATTAGAACAATGGGCATTTGCGAAATAGTTTCATAAGAAATGTAGGCTACTTACAAGGACACTGCAACGCGTTTGAAGCGCGTGGTAGGACGGCTCTTTCGTCGGTGTCGAATTTCCACCTTTGACTCGTGGGAACAGGGTAGCGTTAAGAGTAAGTGGACAGTAGGTTTTTTTTTTTTTTTTTTTTTTTTACGTTTGAGGCACGGAAACGGGGGAAGGCGATAAGTCGAATATAACCCGTGCGTCAAACACCTCATCGCCTCTAAGCGTGGAGTTCTAAACTAGCGTGCAGTGTTTACGTAGTAACGGTTTTTCAACGGGACTTCAAGCGATGACCCTATAATTTTATTTGTGGAAAGTACGTGGTAAAGTAAAATGCAGGTTTCTATGGTTTTGTTTTACGATTACAGTTGATATTTTCTCGGCTATAGCAACGTGAAAAGGTCATTTTTAGCACTTTTGAGGAGCTTGATAATCATGTTTTAACTATCGGACTGCATTTTTAAAATCGTAGGGATTTAATTTGAAGTGTGTTTTCTTTTCGTAGGTAAAAAATTTAGTAACTATACATGAAAAACTACTATACGTATCACGTCTGACGCGCCAGGCCCACTAACTCTTAAGAACCAGTGCATCACGCTTGACGAGAAGCTTATCGCCTATATTCGCAGCGCGCCAAACTGGCGTGCAAGGCTTTCCTTGTAGTCAAGCGGTGACCACACAATTAATTTTTGAATAGTATGAGCGGTTTCGCGTAAAAAAGAATACGCGTGACACGCTGCAACGCCGTCCATGCGCCAGTCGAGGACTTTCAAATGCACTGCAATGCCTTCGTACATACATTTTTCTAAGAAACCATGCCACGTGTGCTCATTATGTCAATGTACGAAAAGAAAGAACACCTCACACGATTACGGCAAGGTCATTTCAAAACCTCGCGTCAGTTATAAAAATTATTTCGGAGCCATTGAAAATGATGATTAAAAACAGATTTTCCAGCCTGTTGGCAGAGACCCGAAAAATTTGCGTTTTCTTCTAGGCGCAAGCTAGAGTTCCAGCAACTATAGGTCTGTATTATGACTTACTCGATGTAGCTGAGCCAATAACAAACCTGTAGCTGAATACAGGCCCATTTCACAGTGTCAGCGAGCAGCTAATGAACAGCTGCAGTCTGCGCGAATTCACGTTTATTCTTGGAGGCTAGCCTACAGGTCGTTGAACCCGCGAATTGTTCAGGTCTCTGCATATCAGCACAGACCTATATCTTAAAAAGTACTCGCGCAGGATTCGTGTGAAACTACTCTGGAAACATAAAATAGACTTCGTTTAAAACTTTTCACTTAAAAAAATATATACGGGGTCACCACTGAAAGTGTCAGTCAGGCGAGTGATTTGCGATGCCACTGCACGTCGTCTTGCGGTATGAGGCGATACCGCACCAGATGAGCCGGTCAACCACGTCCTTGGCGCCGAGCCCCACACAAACACACGGCCAGCAGGTGGGCAACTTTAGAGTGCATGGTATATAATTTAGCGCTAAAAGCATCAGTTCAGAAATGTAGGTTTCTCGAAGCCAATTTGCAAAAATCAAAAACCAGCAATCCTAGACCATAGTTTTTGCCAACTTTCTGAGCAAAATATTTTTATCGGTTAACGTATATCTGAGGAACAGTATCTGACGCCGAAATCTCGTACATTTAATTGCGGCGCAAGAGATCACGCTTAACAAATGCATCATTCTGGGTAAATGTTTGCTCATCAAGTTGGCAAATATAGCTATCAACACTGAAAACATATATATATAGTTGTAGGCAATATAATTTTGTTAAAATAGGGACAACAAAACAGTTTGGTTGTCGGTACTACTCTGGGCAGTTTCTTCAACAAATAGTTTTGTTGCTTTTACACAATAGATGGTAACTTCTACAGAACAGATTGTTGAAGAAACTGTCTAAGAGTAGTACCACCAACCAAACTGTTTTGCTGTCCCTATTTTAACAGAAGTATAGTACCTGCAACTATACTCTTTTTTCAGTGAAGGATTGCTATTTTGCAGTTTTTCTACATTGACTTTCAAAAAGTGTATATCTCAATTGAAGAATTCAGCGCTTATTTATCTACCACGCACTCTTCAGGGAGTGTGTTAGACAATTTTATTGTATTTTCAATTTTTAAGTCATAGCACTTATCATCAAAATGTTCTCTTCGACAAGGCATAGGATATATTCTTGGTAAACTGTTTGACATAAATCATAACGGGATCTTTAATTAACTTGTCAAGCAGAATCATTGCTAGAAAATTATAGGTTAACTTTCAAGAATTTTCTTGCAATGGTTTTGCATGAAAAATTCGTGAAAGAATCCGTTACTATTTATGTCAAACAGTTTACCAAGAATATATCCTACGCTTTGTCGAAAAGAACATTTTGATAACACAATTTTAATAAATGTTATAGCTCAAAAATTTAACGTACAGTAAAATTGTCTAAGACTCCTCCTTAAGAGTGCGTGGTAGATAAATAAACGCTGAAAACATCAATTGATTTCTAAGCTTTCTTCGAAGCCAATATGTATAAAATACTCAATGACAATCCTAGATAATGGTATTTGCCAACTTTATGAGTAGATATTTATCCAGAATTACTAATACATTATGCATGATCTCTTGCGCCGTAGTTAAATGCACGAGGTTCCGGCGTCAGAGATTGTGCCTCAGAAGTTCGTAACACTGGAAACAATTTTTTTTTTTTAAACGTTGGCTAAGACTATTGTCTAGGATTGTTATTTTTAATTTTCATAAATTGGCTTCAAGAAACCTACAGTTATAGATTATTGCGTTTAGCGTTTAACTATGTACCACGCCATTTTAAGGTCTCACTCTTTAGATTTTGCCGTGGTTTCGAAATTTTTTTTAAGTAACGCAAATTAACAGCTACATATATCAAAAATTCATCCTGGCAATTTTAACACTTATATATCATCGTGCGTATCTGAATTTTTTTTGTTGCACTACACCAAATAGATTTTTAGATTTTGCCTACGAAATAGCACACATTTTGTTGTCAAAATAAGCCTAAATGAAGCAAAATAATTTTTTGCTAGCAAACGGTACATTATTTAAAAAAAAAAACTATCTGGCAGAATTGTGTATCGTATGACTGTACACAGACGCCAATTTTTTAAAATAATTTGGTTTAAAAAAATATTCGAGTTATTAGCAATTGTTTGAAATAAATGAAAGATCATGGCCTTAAGGTAGTCGTCTACCTGGAGAGTTTTCCTGCGCTTGTCAGGGTCGAAAGCAAGGAAGCGGTAGAGTGGCACAGGTACACCCTGCTTTATCTCAGCTTAATGTGGTAACAATTACAACGAAAACGAATACCTAGCCTCTAACGTATAGTTTTCCTAAATAAAATACGAATTCTTATGATCTGTTCCCTGGCACATCATTTGTGATAAACACAAAATTATTTTCTGATATAAGCTACACATTTTTTTAGAGGCAACACACAAATGTTTTTGTGCTACGAATAAAAATAATTGGCAAGGTAGATTATAACAAAATATGTTGTAATTCCCAACAATTTTTTTTTTCGTCCAGTTATAATATTTTAAGACGCAGCAGTCTGAAGGAAGCACATTCGGAGAAAACTTGAGGTCTTCAAAACATGGGGAGTTGTTTAGAAAAGAACGTTCCGTCATAACGCATAGGTAAACATTCAGGCAACACGTCTGAAGTAAAATAAAATGTTTTATTTCAAGCAGGCTGCAACATAGTCCAAGATCCAGGTAAAAACAAACAAAGACCACATTACCCAGCTACACTGTTATCGCGATTGTTATCTTTTAAGCCTAAACGAAAGCAGGCATCAAACATATGTTGGACACGTTTGTTTGAACTTCAAACGGAAAATATAATGAACACAATATTATATAGGCTACTAAAAAATTAAAAAATTATAAAAAAAACACAAGATAAAACGTTATCTAAAAATGAAAAGTTTCACTAAAAGGAGGTTTAATTTACTCAAATAAAATCTGCTTGGCGCAACCGAATAATTTGTTTGCTCGGTAGGGCCTATTAGTTAAAAAAAAAAAAAAATATGCTGACACTAAATTGCTTTGCCGGCCAAAAGTAAAATAAGTAATTAGCACAACTAAACAATTGTTTGACTGTACAAAGGGTTTAGTTCTGAATGTAAAATAAATTAATTAATACTGTGCCAAGGATCGAACCTGAGACCATCAGTACAGAAAATCCTAGCTTAACAGACTGCTTACGTACAAATTAAGAACAAATTTTTTAACAATTGTATGGATATATGTGTCTTGTCGAATGCATAACATTTAACCACAAAAAGCTTATACTTGCAATGGTCATGTCTTCATTTTATCCGCAAGACTGTTTTTTTCGAGATTGTTTTACTTGAATAAGCATCATCAAATATCACACAAGAACTATTACGAGAACTGTAACATAAATTTATTAAATAATTATCTAGGCGTGATTACAAATCACAGAGTGCACGAACGTTAGGCCAACGGTTTGATCAGACCAACAACATTCACATTTATGTATATCTAACAAAATTATTAGGCTATATTTATAAGAAACCAATTGTTACTAATAAGCAAGTAAATTCTTAACTTTATAGAATGTTTGGTTAACGAAATCGTACGTGTAGCGTTTCGAACTTTGTTCAGACAAAACAATATTTTGTTACTTCAAGAGCATGGCTCTATTCAAACAAATATTTGGTAAGGTAGGTGGGTTTTACACTTTGTCGACATCAAGGTCGTCAGAGACTGTAACACACAATATTACACAAGGACAGGAACTCGGAAAGAAGTCGACCATTGCCTTTTGATAAGGAACCAACCTAGCAGCTGTCTGGAGTGATTTCGGGAATCTGTAGAAAACCGAAATTAGGATAGCCGGAGCAGGGAATCGAACCCGGGTCCTCCCGAATCCGAGTCCGGCGTGATAAACGTGCCGAATTTTTAAAACTATAGCGGCAAAGTTTGAAGTGTGTTCTTTTCGTATATTTAAATATATAATGTGCGTTAAATAGTTCCGTCACAAAGAGAATAGTCGTAACTCGCTGCAAAGCATTTGAAGGGCAGGTAGAGCGGGCCCTTGACTGTCTCTAATGACCTCGCTGTCGACGAGACAAGTCCACTTACCTTACCTTAACTACACTGACAACGTAGTACAGCGCCTATAGATGCATACGAAAATATAGTACAGTCATTTGGGGTCACTTTCTACCAATTTGGGGTAACATTGTGCCAGGCATTAATATCTTTGTGGCATTCAACCACTATGCAAACTTTACGATTAAAAAAATTAAATAATCTAGAACACAACCATATTCTTAAATTTTGAGATACTTCATATGAAATTTAACTAGGCTTATGATACAAAGATGACCTGACCGGTACAGAGTTATCCCCAAATAACTGTAGGTACAATCTACACGGTAGTATTCATCACGTGAATGTATTTACTCAGTCACTGGATGTTTTAACGATTTATTCAAAGCGTACGAAAACAAGTTGCATGTTGGCGGCCTATTTAAAAAAAGCTGTGAAACATGCAGAAGCGGTAAATCTTAGTCGCCGTAGACCAAGATAAATATGGTACAAAATAAGTATATTGCATTACAATTCCGTACTAGTAATGTCCACTGGAGTTGAATATTTAGATATTTCGGACAGAGGTAAACTGGTACTCGCATCAGGTTTTCAAACGATTTTAGAGTAGCTTCAACTCTACCGAATAGATCGAGTAAGGTTTTCGTAAGCGTCTTATTAGGTATGATCGCAGATATATAGGTATAAATTAGTTGCATAATCATAATTTAAAGGTATTTCACATAAAATTGGTTAAATAATAATCTCTACTGTACACTGTGAATGTTGTATCAACAATTTCTTTGAGCGCAGGAGCTGCGGAAATAGATATAACGATGCTCTCTTATTTAGATTGTACGAGCATACGTAAGAAGAAAATATCACAGACACTGAAAGCCCGATTCACTACAAATTCTAAAAAAACGCAACTCATTTCCTTCTTTTCCTCATACTGACGGCAAATACGCGAAATAAATCACACAAAACATGAGGTTTATCCAGGGGCGTGCTGACTACCTATTCGGCAAAAAAAGGGGAGGGGGGACGGCGGATTAAAAAAAATCTCTTGCACCATAATTTATTTGGTACTTTGCGCGTGGTCGTCTACATCCCCTTCCCCTTCAAATATACCAATGTCATCCTCTGAAATGTAGTAGCCTAAATGGTTATAAATAAATATATAGGCCCTATATACACCACGCATACACACACATATATGCATGCATACACACATATACACATATACATACAAATAAATTATATATATGCTTGCATACGAATACATCATATACATGCATACAAATACATTATATATACATACAAATACATTATATATAGATACAAATACATTATTTATGTATATATAATATATATATCACCTTTGAAACACACCCCACTTTTCGTTTAGGTTCCTAAGCCACTCGCTCTACAACAAGTAGATGTCAACACCGGCTAGAAATGACGCGACATCTTATTTGATACGAGCGAACTTGGCCGCTTATTGGCTGCCCGAGACTGTAGATACCAGCCCCGAGTATGTTTGGCACCTGCGTGTCACGGCACGTTTCCTTACTCGCCTGGCTGTTGGCTAGCAGGGCGGCCGTCTTACGGTGGTTGGCGGTAGGTTTTCCCGCCACGTTGTGGCCAGCGAGGCCATTTTGCTGGCGTGAGTGACTGAGCTTGCCGTACTACCGGCAATTTTCAATACTATATTCCTGAATGTTCTGTGCCAGGAGTAGGTGACAAGCAAAGTGTAATGCAGTTTATCGAGCAAGTGAAATTAACACGAAAGGATATAATATTTTGTTAAGGCCAAGGGTTCATATTTGCTCTGTTTTAACTAAAATATATATTTATATTCTAAAAGGGAGTAAATATCGTAATAAAACCGTCAATGGACATTTTGAAAATTGTTTATGCTATGATTCCTAATTTTCGTAGCCATACTTTCTATACACATAAAAATGGATTTATGAGTTCAATAAAATCAAGTCAACGTTTTACCGATCACTATGAAACCTGGCACATAATACATGGCCTGTGTATTTTTTCATGGAGAACGTTTTCATGATATTTATTTCACTCTAACTCGTCACTACATGGTGCTGCAACGCATCAATTTCTGTACGTAGCTTCTCATTACGGCATATAGTGCAAAAAAGTGGGGGGGGGGGGAGATTGCAATTCGACCAACATCAATTTATATAAACACACTGCTCTGAAAGATCTTTGGGTCCGCCAAATGAAACTTACTGCTAACAGTTTCATAAAATGTAATTTTGACCAGTTACTGTTCTGATAAATATCATTCCAGCGAATACGTGTTTTCGAATCGAAATTCAACTACTACTGCGCCAAAAAGCTTCGTGTCACACGAGGTGACTAGACGTCAAACAACTGTTATTCAAGTGTGTTCGACCGACACGAGTCAGCTAAAGCTACGATGGATGAAGACCCGTCTGAGACGTAGCACGTTTTTCCACCCGGCTATGGCTTCACGAGAATTCGGTCACGTGAGTTTCAGATACCCGCGGCTATCATTTGATCGGCTGCCGCTCCGAGGATTGCCGAACAGCGCCGAAGTTCACCGAAGCTCTCTCGTAGTCCTAACAGACGTCCATTTTAAAATGCTGAAAGACAAAAAGTACGCTACCACTTTATTCCTTCCTCAACGAATGTGTCAAATATGAGGTGTATTTTACCTCAGATCCTCCGCGATCTGTACATACCTTTGACACGATTCTTCCAGAAACAATTTGTTCAGCAATTGTACGACCGTTGAACATTCTTAGCTAGGGTGGGGGTGAAATATTGTGTTCAAAGGCCATTGACGTGCTGTAGTTTCAGAAAACAATAAAAAAAAACAAGGCGAATTAGCTGTAATCCACACATACATAAATAGGACAAAATTTCCAAGAAGAATTGTGTCAAAACACAGAAAATACAAATAAAGGAAAAATAGAAGTTCAAAACAAATGAGGGCGAAATAAAGAACTCAAGATACCAAAGTTACGATTTAAAAAACACCGACAAGATCTAAGACGAAAACAATGTTGCATACTTGGTTCACTAATGGCTTTCACAGACGACACGGCACTGAAATGGCGTAGCGTATGTACACAATACTTCACTAAATTGTACTGTCATGCGCACAATGCCACAAAGTATCAAAAGTTTGATCGAAGAAATTCAGAAACTAATTCTATAAGTTAGCTACAGCTCTACGTCTTGTTGACAACGAAGTCATTAGAAACGAGGCTCGGAGAGAAACATACAAGGAGAAGGAATCGGCCATGGCCTACAGTTTGGGACCGTGCCAGTATTAGTCCACAGTAGTTACGGAAAACCACAGAAAACTCAAAATGCTGCGACAGAATCGGGCGTCAAACCTACAGCTTTACGAATGAAATTAAAATAAAATTTCCCACTGCGCCAGAAATTCAATTCAATCATTATAAATATCGTGCTAAGAAAGTATGAAAGTGTTCGTTTTGTAGACAATATTTGGGAGAACATTTTCCTCTTACAATAGGCCTACATATGCGCCTGTATAGCTCAGCTAGTTTTTCGAAAACTGCATTTCGAAGTCAAAATTTGCATGTTTTTACTTCATTCGCACCGTGAAAACCAATGAAATAATACAAACTGAAACTACATGTTACCAGATACAGCTTGAAGTACATAATACATTAGGCCTAAAAAATTATATTTAAAACAATTCTGTAGACCTACTTTGGAATTGTTGCTACTTTTAGCAACATTTTAACAAAAAATTAATTAATAATTAGATTTTACACTTCAAGCTGTAGCTCTTGACATGTGGTTTCAATGTGAATTATTTCATTTCATTAAGTTCATTGCTATTCGCGGTAGGCCTATGTGCACAAAATAAAACACGCACATTTTGTACTTGAAATGCCAATATGTGAAAGTCGGCTGAGCAAAATAATTTTTGTAAGAGGAAAATGTAGGCCTACCCCCAAACAATTTCCACAATATATCATACGAATAAAAAGTTATGATTTTTCGCCACTTGAATGCCCTTAAGGTTGTTCAAGTGGGGAAAAAACATAATTTTATATTTGTATGAAATAGTGTTAGTTTTGTACACATTACTTGAGAGTACATATACCTCTAACGGAAAAAAATTAGCTCATCTAGTTTTCCCGTAATGGCACTTCAAAGTCAAAATTTGCATATTTTTACTTCATACAAAACTTGAAAACCAGTTAACATAA
>PNEQ01084379.1:10822-44985 GCA_003012365.1 Medauroidea extradentata | reverse complement strand
AAATCCTCCCCTCTGATTGGCTCCCAGCTATGCCCAGAGGCGGAGCAATCCATGCTGAATCCAGGAGTTTGTAAGGTGTTGGGTAAGTGTTAAGACCCACTTAACTCCTCGAGTCATCGGATTCCTGGGATACCACTGTTGCCGCAATCCGCCACTTTTTGGTGACTTGTTGATTACCCAGCACCCACTTACTGCCGTCTTGCGACGCCACTGACGCCGCGGGGTTGTGCAATCGTCTTCCTACTCTTCCGCGACGCCACCGACGCCGCGGGATTGCGACACCGTAACAATATGTAACATTTTGTACAGCAGCAGTTTTTGGTTCCAGTACAATATTAAAAATAATAATTACTAAACATTCATAACAATACTGAGGGAAAAATCTATTTACAGGTGGCCAACAACCAAACATTGTCTGGCCTGCATCATTTAACTACAGACAATGAAGCTCCTACCAATAGTTTAAATGAAGATGTCTGGCAATGGTTGCTATCAAGAAATCTTGATAATGGGTGGGGTAGAAACATTGCACCGGATCAAACGTCAGTAACCTACTACTACTGCCGTGTAACAGAAACGGTAAAAGCAGATTTGTTAATCATACTTGTCTTGCACCACAACAGAAACCAGCCATGCTTATATATTTGCAACCGTAAAATAAATTTAAAAGTATTAAATTACAATAACGTTTACTCCTCTGAAGACATTCTGCTTCTTTTCAAAATGTTGGAGGTGTTAAGTTTTTGCAAAGGAGTAGCAACTGAAGATTTAATGAAGAAGCCACCTGAAGTGTCATTAAAAATGTTGCGCAACAGTACACTACATGACTGTATTTTGTACAGTCCTAAATGCCGTTTTTTATCAGAAGAAACATGTTTACATTGTAGATGCCTTAAAACAAGGCTCATGAATATATGTAAAGAAACACAGCGCAATTTTTTTTACTAGGAAATTAAGAAGGTTGGGAAAAAAAGAAATAGCTGCCTCTACAACTATTCGTCGCCTACAGAAATAAAGTAAAGAGCTTTCAGCTGCTGCTTTAGAACAAGCTATCAGCAAATTGCCAGAAAAACAACAAGATGCAGTCAGACAGTGCTTTCGTTTTTGTCAGTTACAAAAAAAACTCCTTTAGAAAAAACTGGATTCTAGAATGTATTTTAATGCGCTGCAAGAGCCGTACTTTGTACAAATTCATCCTAGAATAAAAAATTCTAGCTGTTCCAACAATACAAACTATGAATAATTACATCAGAGGGGTAAAAGCTCTTTGCGATGTTTCTTATGACATTCTAAAGTGCCTACAAGTAAAACTGAACTCATTACCTGTGTCTGAACAAACTATTGAAAGACATGGTGTGCTGTTGTTCGACGAAACCAGTTTATCTGAACACCTGGACTTGGTTACATCAACCAGTGAAATTACAGGATTAGTAAATGTTGGTTCCCATATATCAGATTTAAATAAATTGCAATGTGCTGATCATGGGCTTGTTTTGTATTATCGTCCATTCATTGGTGATTGGGGACAGATGATTGGTGTGTACCTGACAAAAAATGCAGCATCTGCAAATGTCTTAATGAACTTGGTTTTGGATGCTGTCATTAAACTGGAAGCAGTTGGTCGGTTTGTAGACTGCGTTATTTGTGACGGTGCATCCTCAAATCGCTCCATGTGGAAAAAACTTGGCATTGGTGAATATGACAGCCAAAAGAAAATCGCTAACAAGATCACACATCCATGCAGTGACAATGAGAATCGTCAAATTTTTTTCCTTTCAGATGGTCCACACTTATTCAAGTGTATATGGCACAGACCGATTAAATCTCGTAGATTTAAGGTAAATAAATGACATGCAAGTACTAACAGCATTTACTTTTATTTACCATATAAATAATGTGTCACCAGTGTCCACAGTTTATTATTACATTAAGTGTTTCTATCCATCTTGAACTTATTTTTAAATTCAAGATTGGCAGTGAAGAAGTTTGTATGGATCACTTGGAACTGTAACGTACGACAATGAAGCTGCAGGGATGAGAGTAGCACCACACTTGACGCAGAAACATGTACAGCCTAATAATTTACAGAAAATGAATGTAACTCTAATGAAGCAGGTAACTTTCACAATACTGTTATAAAATGTCAGCAATTATACAATTTATAACTAGCTGTTTATTTACTAGCTGGTACTGGGAACTTGGAAAAATACTTTGTCTGCTTGACTGACATGTAATTTACATTGCAAAGTTTCAAACATCCTGTCCATTGCCTTGAGAAGTATGCAAACCACCTAACTTTTATTCAGTTTAGCTATTTAGTGTGAACACTTTGGACATTTTTAAAATGTACATGTGATCTCAGTTTTTTAGTTTGGTAACAGCTGCAGCCCTGAAGTTTTACAGTAATAAGCCAGGCCTTGATAATGTTCACGGTACAGTGAATTTCATTGAAACAATTGCAAATGTCTACGGAATACTGGACAACAACAAGCCGTGGAAAGGACTATCTGCTGGCTCAAGCGATGAAAAGGTAATGGACTCATTAAATAAAAAGTAGGAAGCAAATTTTGACATGTGTATGTGTTTGTGCACACACATGTTACTGGACACACTACACTTACTAATTATATACTGTATACTTCAAAATTTAAGAATGTTAGAAAGACACACTAAAATAAAATAAGTAGCATAGAATTACATGCGACAGTATTGGTTATTAATGACAGAAAAAAAATTATTTTTTAAGTTCACAATTCACAAAAACTAATACTTCTAAACATAACAAACATTTGCTATACTGTACACATAAATTCAGGTAGGAACAGACCTTAGTAAAAAAAAAAAAAAAAAACTCCACAACCAGAAAGATTCTTCAGTTCAGAAAACATGGCAAATTCTGTTTTGACTGCAATTGGACATACTGACTGGAGCAGATGTAAATATAGATGACTGCAAGTTACCTTCATCATCTGGTGGAATGTTTCAGGATATGGTGTGTTACTTATACACAACCTGAGAACATGTAAAAACATACAAAAATACTAAATAAATACTTTTCCCTGCTGTTTTATGTTGTACAACACAACAGTGATCCTAAACATAAGCAAAAAGACAAAAAGGGTGGCCACAAGAAATCCTCTTCATAAATACATGATGTATAAATTCCAGGTTTAATTAAAGTATTTTATGCGCCCCCCCCCCAATATTCCAAGGTGTATTTCAACCCCCATTTCAATAAGAAATTACAAAAAAAAAAAAAAATGTGGGAGGGAATATTTGCTAATATTACTTTAAAAATTAATTATTAAGGGAACGATAATTTGAAATGAACACAATTTCAATAATACTATTTTGTCACTGGCAAGAAATAATTTTTTTCGTTGAGTCTTAATTCTTGTTTCTACACATTATCCTAATTAAAATTTTAAGCAAAGTTCCTAAGAAGCATGAGAGTTATTAAGGTGGGTGCTAGGGGGGGGGGGTTAATTTATAATGAAAAGCCTACAATTTTTTTTATTTTGTAGTGCGAGTAATATTTACATAAGCACAACAAACTGAAGTTCCATTATAAAATGTTTGTAATTTTACATGTGTTAAATTAATAACAAAGAAACGAGGTTACCGTTATAAAAAAATTCTTACCCCCCTCCTCCAAAAAACCCTGGAATGATGCACCTGCTAAGAATGTTACAAACTAAGGGCAGTATTTATAAACGGCTTTCGAATGACAACCAACTGTTATCCCCATAGAGAAAGCATTGGTGAGCAGTTGGTTGTCATTCGAAAGAGGTCTATAGATTCGGTTCTGAATGTCAACCAGCTATGACCTAGCATTTCTCTGCAAATAAATAAAATTCATTGCTATTTTAAAAAAGATTACATCAAAACAACAGAGTACTGTTCAATAAAATACTCACATCACAGAAAACTATTGGGACATTAATTAAAATTCTATTAAATGACATAGATAAACTTTATTTTTTTATTGTGTTTCACAAGTGTATCAGTACTTCCTTGATGTTTTGGCCATGTGTCCACCCTGAATAAAATACCCAATTGAACAAAATTAAAAAATATGCACATCAAATGACATTACATCCAGAAGCAATCTGACTAAACATCAGTTCTTACTTACATTCTTACTATCCTGGAACCTAGCACATTTTGCCATTTATTGTTCGACATTTTCCTTGATGTTATGCACCGTACAGTATTTTAAATGCATAGCACTGAAGTACAAGCCTATACACAAGTCTGATTTACTATGTCAATCCTAATGAATAATAAGGTGCCATGAGGGGCAACAAATTTTCTATTACATTTGTATGCAGGTGCATACAGAGGCAAGTACAGGAGTGACTAACTTTTTGTTCACACTACAACAGAAGTAAACTAGCTGTACATAATAAACTCTGAAAGCTCAATCTCTAAATCATTACTAAGTGTAACATATATTGTTTTAAAAAAATTTCTGTCAACAGAGTAGATAAAAAATACAAGCAACACAGTAACTCTAACTTTCTAAAGAGTTAACTGTATATAAATGTGTACTTTGTTTTCCAACATTTTCATATAGCACTAATGTAAGAAGATAAACAAGTTCTGGTTTTTGGACCTGCAGCAGTGTACATGTAAAGAATTTTGATGTAGCTTATTTAATTTATTTTATTTTTTTTTCAAATTCAGACACTCCTAAAATTCTTGGACTCAGTTGAACAGTGAACACAAGTATTTGTATGAAGACTTAGTTTAAGCTTAGTTACAATGTTTCAGTTAATTGTACAGTATTTATTTTATAAGTAATAAATATACTGTATGTACTTAATCACATATTCTAGCAATCTACATGTTAACCTTTCAAAGATATATAAGTAAAGTTAAAAAATTTTGCTATCTTTTTGGGCAAGGTAGAGAACAGAATAAGAATTGTAAAGGTAGTAAATATTAAGCACCATAAAATTTTAAAATCTCCATTAATGTTAACAATTGTTTGTACGTAACTTAAGTGAAATTACAACAATTTCAGGTTATCGAAAAAAAATATCAGTAAAACTTAAAAGGGGCTAATTGTGGTGTTTAAAGTATGAAAACGAAAAAATTTACAAATTATGTAAAGGTACTTAACGTTCTTGACATCCCCGAAAATACCATGTCAGTGTGTATAAGTTACTCAGATCACACGCTTTTATTTGCTCACGAATGCTTAAACCAGTAACAGCAGTTATAACACAGTGTACCAGTGTAACATTTGTTATACTGCAATATACTGAGTGGTAATAAAGGTATGTTCAAAATTTGAGGTACGATTCCTTGTAAGACATTACTGTATGTAAAGTTTGGGCCAGCACAATAATATGATGCCATTTTCAAATTTTACATTCCTTTTTAATTTAACTTCATTGAAAGTTTTACAATTAAAATATCCGAAAGTCTGCTGCGCAATGTCAAATAATCAGCATAAAATTTTTCATAAAGTTATTATAGTGTTGTTTTCCAATCATATACACTCTACCATTCACTAACTAGCTTAACTCACATCTATGATATCTCTTGTTGAATACCTGTAATGCACCAATTCATCTCCAAAAGATTCATTTTCTATAAAAAAAAAAAAAAACATTTGAGAATGTTACATGGTGCAACCTTTTTTTGCTCTTTGGTGCCTTCTGCTACATACTGCGTAGTTCAAACAAATGCAGTACCAACAAAAAATTCCTTTTCAAAAGAAGATGAAAAGTATCAGAAACTATTTTTTGTTTCACGTTGGAAATAACATTAGTAAGGTACGTCTAAAAATCTATTATTTATTATTCTTTACTGCTCGTGATGTTAAGAAATGTTGGTTTTAAATAATATCAAATCACCAATTTGTCTCTTAACATTGACGTCGAGCAAAACCTTGCACTTTACAACATTACTGCATTTCTTACAAGGAATACTCTCGAAAATTTTGAACATTCAGTACATACATTAGACAAGTTTTGAGACATATATGTACTACGTGCACAAGTAAGTCAATGAACAGTTTTTCTAATGTTAGGTAAAAAAAAAATAGTTTTTTTTTTGGTTTAAGACCTTGCCTATAGTCAATGTATCAACACAATCTTACAATCTTGTTATAAAATTCTTAAGGAACAAAATATTGCTGGATTAATAGATGGGAAAAACCTTATAATGGTTTAATTTTTCTTAAGAAAAAATGTGCCTTATGGACAAAGAGAATTTAGGTTTATAGGCAGAAAAATTACATAAGTGGGAATTTTATCACGGGTTATCACTGTAAGGTGTAGCCAGGACATTACACAATTTCTTAATATAAGTGAGATCATTTTATTACTTAGCTCAAAATCAATTACCTAAGTATTAACTTTTATATTTACTAAAGTAACACATTAAACTGAAAAATGTCAGTACCTAGAAATCATGAATGAACGCTTACAATTACATATACTTTTATGGAAGAGAATTTTAAGTGTGTAAGATACATTAATATTTCAAATATTCTTTCGATTGGAAGTTACTACACAGCACATAAATTTTTAATCTAAGTATGGTATTGTTTGTTATTGCAATATGTGGCATGCTTCTCTCTAGTTTTAACAGCGATGTGTTGTAAAATTCGAATATTGCATAGTTAGAGCCTTTAGTTAATCGGTAAAATTAATAAAATGAGAAGTCCTTGTGCAATTTATATAAAATATTCTATCAGATAGCATACAAAATAATTCTACTCCAAAGCAAATTTCATTACTGTCCGTGACAGAAACGAGCAGCTCTGGAAGTTATGTGGCGACCCGATTCTTTAACGTTATAACACAGTGTTGATGTTCGCGCAAATAACTACTTCGCTATCTGGGTATTAATAAACGATTGCTACTTAAACCAGTTTCCCCAGTCATTCTCCAACGTCAGTCCAGCTCCGTCTCTCTCATGCCCAAGGCCACTAGTTTCTGTGACGGACTATACGAACCATTCATACTCATATGTTCTTGAAGATATGTTTGCATTACTGCCTAAGCTTAGCATCACTTAACATTTTCCAGTATATTGGAGATTAAATGAAATCTGCATTAGAGCACAAATTATGAATCAATTCTGTACTTTACACCTAGATTAAATAAAATTATTTCATATTAATGACGACTTGGTATTAAAATGGTTCGTACTAACACAAAGTTTCAATGCATGTTTTTGTGTGTTTATGTAAAAAAAATCCACTCATAGTTGCACAGTCAACTAGTCTCTACACTGTTTCAGATCTAATAATCAAAGTTGATTCTGGACAGCATTAAAAACAATATTATTTTACTGGAAAGAAGGTTTACAGCTAAGTCATGTGACCACTTAGTGTTGTTCAATTGGTTAAGTTGTTAATTGTTTACAGTGATTACAAATTATTAAAATATAAATCAAAGAATAGGCTGGACATACTCATGTAACGTAAAAATTACTTTAAACACAATTACAAAATTTAAAGCTAACATTTCTGACAATGGAATCAAACTAAATTTTACACTACCATACAAATTACAAATACACACACAGCAAATGAACAACACATTTACCTATCTCAAAAAGATTTAACCTTGAGAAAAATTACAGTAGTAAATATTGATTTTATCTTTAACACAGTAACAAAAAATTAAGCTTACAGCTAAAATCATTGTGTTACTATATCTAACCATTTAAAATGTTCTCAACTTTTTATATACTTGAAATTTTTCCATTACCAGCACTTTTTTTGGCTTGGTGTGTCAATGCAATGGTATGAATACTCACCCAAGCCCGAAGGAGTTCCTGTTTTCAACCCGAATGCTTTCAGTCTACAATCTGGCAAAGCCACCAAAACATGGAAATTGTTCAGTTGATGCAGAAACCAGAATTAATGTATTGATAGCACTACGAGACATCGTAAAAGTTGATATTGATAAAACAAATGTAATAGATGAAGAACTGGATAACTGGCTAACATCTGACAATTCATCAGCTGGCTACGACAGAGAAAACTTGTGTCTTTCTTACCACGATTATGTTCCTTCCCATACAAATGCCATTGTTTTCAACTTAGCTGGTTATGTGGTATACAAAGTAATGAAAAGATTCAAATGTGATAAGTGCAAAAGTTCTTTGATTGGAAACAGGCAAGTAAACCACTTCTCTAAATTTGGTTTGGCAACTGATCTTCGAAGCAAAGGAAAATTAATCCTCCCTTCCCAAAGCCTGCATACTTTCCTCTGTGAAATGGAAAAAACTGTACATTCAATGTTAAACACTTACCAACTTAGTGCTGATTATCTCTTGTGCATTGTCAGAGAGGTGACAACTACACTTGGCAAGCAGTACTTGGGTTGTGAAAACCACAGAGAAGACCTACTGAAGTTCATAGTTAAGTATTATTGTACTACAAGACTCCATTTCTATCTGCGGCAAATAAACAGAAACGCAAAGAAACAAGTCGCAAGTTTTACAATGCGCAAACTCTCCAAAGTGTAAGTCCTAATCCTCATCTATTATTCTTACACTGGAGTAGTGAACCAAGACTTGCTATTTATATACATATTGAAATTTTATTCCTTCATAACAAAATGGTTTTAAAAACACATTTTCAAAGTTTCAGTATTAATCTCTTGAAGATGAACATCATATTCACATTGTGGAGGGGAGATGAGACTAAAGAAACACAAAAGCAGTTGTGCAGCACATCAGCAAAACACATGGTGCCACTCTTACAGATTGCCTATGTGGAATAAAGTGTTGTGATACAATTCTCAACAAATTTCAGCTTCTTATAAATGCAAAGGAATAATCAATGTGATATACTAATATGAGATAGATTAGAATTCCCGCAAATTCAAAAATTTCAACAGAAAGAAGCTGTATTAAACACAAAAACCAACCGGAAGAATATAATTGCCAAAATGGTAACTTTGATCTCACCTGTACATTACACACATTCATTACCTATAATTTCAAAATGGTTGCAACACTCGTTGCATAGTGTAACAATACTATACTCATATTTAGGAATATATAATTTTTTTTCTTCAGTAGTGGGAAACCTCAGTTTAATTTTTCAAGGTTTGTTTTTCTAAATTTATGTTTCAATGCAAATGCTGGAATGTTCCCTACAGCATCCTTCCCCTACAGGATTCTTCGTTTGTGCGACTGAATGGCTTTATATTTCAGAAACTTAAAACAAACAAGACCCAAGTCATACTAAAGAAATTAACAATAAATGTTTTGTAGAATACATTTTTTGCAATACAGTTACGTGTGTTCCCATATTTTCATTATGTTCTGAAGCACTGGTTTGCATTTCTTATCTTCACATTTTTCAGCAGCTGGAAAAAAACTACATTTAACACAATATTCAAAAATTTATGAACAATGTGACATGTAGATAAACAATATTAATGGAAATTGCTTGATTTCTCACAAGAATTCTATGTTTACTTGAGGACAGATAAATAATCAAGGTTTTAAACTATCGTATTCATTGTATACATAAGTAGTTACTTATGTACTAGAAATTACTGTCCATACTTTGCTTGTGGTTCCGTGCAAAATTATAAATGTTATTTGTGTGTATAATACTTCTACTAACTTTAACACAATAGCACCCCTTGGTTCACTCTTGTAGAACAAAGTTTGATCAGTTCAAAACTTAATTTGTGGGCTGAAACGTGCCTGATTAAAACATGGAAACATGTTAAGGTTTGTTAATAAATATATTGCTATTAGTTTGTCTATTGTCAGTTCTTCCGAGTATTACTGCTGGTATTATTCCATCACAAATACTGTCATTTCAACACAGAAAGTAAAAAAAGGAATGAATAAATAATTATGTTTAAGGTATTAAAAAATTAAGTATCGTACAGGGACACCATAAATTATTTTATTCCAGTACCTGCTGCAATGTCTAGAAAACATGATTATAATTGGTTTAACGCTATATACTGTACATGCAAAATAATGGTATATGTATGTTGCAACTTAAACCTTTTTATCTTAAACTTCCAAATTATATTGCTTATGTTAATGCTAATGAAAAAAGTTGTATTACTATTTATAAAAACAATTACTATTACTGCAGAAATGTGTCATACCGTACTGCCGCACTCCATTACTCAGAGCATTTTTCCAGAAAAATGTTCTAAGTTTAAGTGAACTACACAACCAAATAGTTAACCATGCAAATCATAATGTCAGACAGTACTAACGAGTCCAACTGCCGAAACGTTGTGGACAAATAAAAGCTGATTTCCTAAATACATATTAGTTGACATACACTGTAATTCAGATTTTGCTTTGACGATAATTGTATGGTACATTAGAGTAATGTCAAGATATACATGATAAAATGTGGGCGTTTAAAGATTAGTTACAGGTATGGCTTTCGGGAGCAGTTCAGTTGTACAATTTTTTTATTTAACTCAAATTTACACCATCGGAACCATAAAATCACTAAAGATTTAATGATGTAATTTTTATTCCGTTTTGCCTATAGTTGAAGGGAAACATTTCCGTAAGAGGAAATTTTCGTTCAGTACAGTTATAAAATTAATCTCAATATTATTATTAACATAAGCTTTGGTTATAACTTTAAATAAGTATCTGATGTGAGTGTCTGAACCAAACTTCCTCTAATGTTATGTCTGTAAGCTTCAAATAGGTACAGTATTGTGGTGAAACCTCATCACCTATACTTGTGTACAATGATATTTAAGTACATAAATAGTTAACTTATTTTAGATTGTTTTTTAAATATAGTATTTTATGTTTACATGTAATTGTTTGTGGTACCATGTTAACAAAATTTTATTGTACTTAGCTTAATATTACCTAACTTTAATGTTGATCTTTAATTTTTTTACACTGCTTAATTTTTATTAATTAAGATTTGTGTAATGTATGCACAAGTTCAGCATATGCATTGATACACAAACTTACTTTGTACGGTTCAGTTTTCTTTGTGCAAAAGTTACGTTGTGCTACATATGTGTGTATCAATATAGACTTGTAAAATGAGAAAGAGGAAGGTTATAGATGCATTTACTCACTTCACTTGATTTGGGTCTGAGCTGTATGTAAGTTTTATATCTGTAAAATGTAACGACATCAGGGATTGATGTAAATCTCCCCAAATACTAATTGCATAAAAACGTTGGATAAGTAGGCCTACAACACTATGAAACATATAAGACAGCATGAAGATAGTGTTTGCTAACTGAGAAATGTGTTTTAACTTTGATGTTTTCACAAGTATCAAGTCTGCATGATCAGTATCAAAATAATTAATTGCATACAAAAAGAAGGTGGAAAATGGCTGCTAGGCTACTAATTACAAAAACAAGTAGGCAGAGATGAACAAGTACTTAAATAATCGTACTTGTAGGTAGAACAATAAACAGATGGACAACACACAGGCAATTCTAAATTGCAATCTAATTTAATATGGTATAAATATTTTTATTGTGTACATGCAAGAGTTCATATTGATAAGATATAGATACGAAGTTTGTGTTTTAGGGTACTGAGGAACCGGCAATATAAATGCAAAAAATAAAAAAAAAATAATTTACAATGTACAAGTAAAGTTGATTATTTACCCATGCTGTTTATTCAAACACTTTTATGTAAGTAAATACTGTAAAATATGTAGGTTAAAATGGATGCATTTATGTATTCAGACATTAACACCAAGTTGAACATTGGCCTCTCAATTGAAATAGGAAAATAAATGTTGGTATTTGCTACATATTCTTACCATTTCTGCCATAACAGCTGAGTGATTACGTGCACCAGTTGTCACCGTAAAAGAGGTCTTCGACGAAGTGGTTCCAAGTCATCAACTAATAGCCAAGCCACTATTTATAGTTGACTTGTTACCTAATGAACCGTCTATTGGAGTAACTATTGCTGTCAACAAAATCCAATAACAAATATGATAAAACATTCAAATTCAACATTTTTTATTAGAATAAAAAAACGAGCAAAAATAATTTACGAAATTATTTAAGGACATCAGTATGATATGACTACACATGGCAGAAAATCGCAACATTTTAACTTAATTAAAACATTGTTAACTCACTGAATACTCGTGTGTACTAGTGAATATTGTACCAAAAATACCAACCATGTTACAATAACATTTCAGAGAATACTAAAATTGCATGGTACAATAAAGAATCCTGATATTTCTCTATCAGTTTAACATGGTCAGATTCCTACACAAGACATAGACATGTCTTCATTCATTGTGCAAGGGTGTCTATGGCATGGAAGTTGTACATATACCCTACTTTGAACGTAAGTGTGTTTCATGATATTTGCGGAGGGTACGTAGAGGTCTGCAGCCTCGCCCTGGTTAGTACTTACGAGGGTGCACATTTCACAGGTGCTCGTAGCATGGAATACTGAAGGGTCTCGTGACCAGCAAAGATGGTATAGGTAAGGTCTCAGTAGGCTCTGTAAGGCTCCACCACTCAGGTATAGTGTTAGAGGACAATGGAGAAATCTACGAACTCATGCCAGGTGAAAGACCTATCTTAGGATCACATAACGCACTTCTGAACAAGTCACCCAATCAATTGCATGGAGGTGATTTAGAACAGCATGGTTGGGCAAGCATACTAAAATAAAATAACCCACGCCCCCTAGGACTCATCTGATAATGAAATCTCATCCATACTCCCACAGCCTAAGCCTAGGCATTACATAAGTGGGTAAATTTATGTTCATTAATTATCGGCACAATATTCATGCACATATGCTCCCTGAACGTTGTACTGGATTTAACGTTAATGTAGGCCCACTGTTGAAACAATAAATATTTTATAAATATTTTAAGGGCAAAAATGAGTTATTAATACATTAAACTCACACAATACAACACATTTGGTAGATGAGAGGATGGTGTGACCATAATCTTACAACAAACACAATATTTTCACAGCCGCTCTTATTAAATGCTTTAAAGTTTATATGTACACAATGAAAGAATCTTATGTAACATATTTTACAGTTTTATTTTTTTGAAATTCTTTATAGCTATTGTGACATTGTGTCCAGTTTGTTGAGTGTTCAGTGCTGCAGAAAAATATGTTTTATGAATTTGTAATTTTTTGTGTAATATGGCAGATTACGTTGTAATATACAAAACTAATGTTATTTTTAAGGATTAATTTATGTTGGTTTGATTTGACATGTTATATCGCTAACTAATAAGATAGGGCAAAGGCTGATACATGCAATGAATGTTATTGTCACTTGAATAATATTCCAAAGGTTAAAATCGTTCAAACTCAAGAGTCTTTTCAGTCAGGACACTCATCATATTAGGAAGAAAATTGTTACCTCACTACTGTTACAAATTCAAATAGATAAATACGTAGTCAGCATTATTAAAATGTGCACAAATGTAACCTGGTTTTGCTATCCACGAATACAAGTAATCACAATTTTTTACAGGCTAATATTTTATAATACCCCAAATTTAGTGGCACCTTTTTAATATAAGCAGTAGGCCCTATTAAGTTATATGAGGTAAAACAAAATATTAGTAGAATAAATGTATACATGTCACTCCTCGTATATAAAAAATTATGCATGTTAAAAGTTCCACATTTACCTGATTGTAGTACACAGTTTTAAATAAATAAATAAATAAATATATATATATGAGAGAGAGAGAGAGAGAAAGAAAGAGAGAGCTATTTTTCATTTGAAACAATTTTCAACTGCACACAAATTATGTATCCTCTTTTTAACCAAGGGCACCAATTTTTAATATAATAAGGAACCAAGTAATATTATATATACATTTATTTATAAAAATTTCAAATAGGCCTAAGTAAAAAAAAATACAACCTAAATTGCTTAAAATGTTAAAGTTAGTTACTAGTTCACTCAATTAGTTTTAATATTAACAAAAAGGAACCTTTAAGAAGTACTGCTGGTAAATGGGCACTTAAGTGCTTCCCTACGTTGATAGTGCTAAGTAAGTTTGAGAGCTCGGCACAAGAACAGTAAATGTATTTGAAAGGGTTGGCCATTTTTATAATTTTATAAGGTAAGACCACAAAACCATACAAAATTATGTTTCTAAACTAACTTATCAGGAAATTAAAAAAGTTAGTCGTGCAGTAAAAGAAAAAATTTACATGACAATAGCCAAATATCTTCATTTGAAATAGTGGTAGGAGCTTCATTGTTTGTTGTTAAATGATGTAGCCTTAGTCAGACAATGTTTGGTTGTTGGTCACCTGTAAATTGATTTTCTCCTCAGTATAGTTATGTATGTTTAGTATTCATTAGTTTTAATATTATACTGGGTGGCTCTCGTTGAAAGAAAGGAGAAGAATGCGAAGGTTGGTGAGGATGTACAGGATGTTGAATGCTTATGTAGGCTATGGTAATGTATGGTAGCATGTTAACTAAGGCAGAAAAAAAAAAGGAAGAGGGATTAATAGCGAGACAATCCTGGTGATGAGCATTGGAACTGAGCAGGGCAGGCAGACAACACTTAAGAGAGTGAAATTGAATTTACTGTCTGCGGAGTTAGTGACAGTGAGGGTGATTGGAATGTTTAGGAGGGGATTGGTATTTATTTTAACGAATTAAAGAAGATTCAATTATGGTACAGGTAGGATTAGGTTAGATGAACACGTAAATTTTTACTCCATCTGTATTTAGGTAGTAATTCAGCCTACATCCTTAACTTGGTTACATAACTACCTACCATAAGTTAATTCATATAGGCTAGTATCCTTATCATCAATTCACAAATCAGAGACAAGGTTGTTTATTAAATGAGTACAAATTTAAAATATGTGTACAACTGATAAAAAGTATTGTAAATATTTGTACATTTCATTGTGTCAACAATGTAATTACTCTACCTGACAATTCTAGGAGTAAGTATTTTTATTTAAATTATGTACAAAAAGTTCTGAGAGCTACAAGTTCTAATTAGAACTATACATAACAAGTACAATGGCCTATTACAGAAAAAACAATAAAAATTATGATATTTGTAAGACATGTCCTATAAGCTTGCCTGCCGTGTTACTATGCTTAGGAAGTCAGCGAGAGATAGAAATTTACTTTTGGAGGAGCCAGTAAAGATGGGGATGGGGGACTGGTAACTTTATGAGACGTTTAGTATATAAAGAAGAGGTTATTGCTTGCCAACAGGCAGTTGTCCAATTGCAAGAAAAATTATTATTACTAATACCTGTCCTCTGTAAAGATTTTCAAGTTCTATGGTTACCAAATAAATTTAGATTTTGGCTAACTTTACATAACTCTTCCAACAATAAAAAAATACATTCATTCGAACACAATAAAAAAAACTAACCTGTCGCAACTGTCCAACATACATAAGCAGTAAAACAAGCACAACCTGTTAACCACACTGTTTTATACAAAATATATTTATACTTAAATAACTTATTTAAATACAACTCAGCACTTACGAGTTCGTGTTCCTCTTATTTCAAGAAGATCTGACATCCCTTGCTGAACTGCTACCCGACGCACACGTTTGTGTTTGAACTCCTCACGTAAGTAAATACATCTTACAGAAGTACCTATCAGTTTCAAATTAAACAGAGAAGATTGAAATTTAAAAAACGTCCTTGCATAACGGAAAATAATATAAAAACAACATTTTATGGATAAAAATACGTGATACATCCATATACCGCAAAGTTAATTTGTCCCCACATGCGATTGCAGCGCACCTAGCGGCAGAAATTTTCCCTGTGCCAAACTCTCCCATAAGAAAACACATTTTCTTTCTAACCTTTAGTAGAATTAACCTTACTACAATTACATGAAAGTTTGAGAGTATGGGCAGAAAACTATGGCGGATATATTAAAACATTTTATGCAAAAAGGGCACATATGCCTATGTGCCCTTATTACAGCTATGTCCTCAATTGTTTCACCACATACATTTACAACTCCAGCATAATAGAAAATATCACATTTAACATCCTTGCAGTTCCAAACAACTGAGCCTGTAGCATCTGAAATCAAGACACGAATGTCGTTATGGTACTCGTTCCACACATTTAATTGATCCTGAGAAAACATAGAAGAGAAACTATCTACTGTTCTATTACTTTGACTTCTAAGAGATACTGTTCTATAAGGTCTCGGATGTCGCCTCTATTCAAATAATTATCTGCAAAGGATATAGCTGGAATTGTTTTTGCAACAACCAGGAATGTTACTTCTTGTGTATTTCAAAAATCATACATAACTTAAATCCTTTTTTTCTATTTCCTTGAAAATAAATTATATTGGTCACTCTTTTTCAGGTATCTCTTTCCATGCTTTTAGTTTGAAACTTCGTATCTGCCATGTCCCTTTTCTCCTCGTCGCAAAGTGGTTTTTTCCGGACTCGTACTCTCATACGTAACTTCTTTGAGTTACATTCTTTATATCAATTGGATACTTATTTTTTACATAAATCGTCAGGGAAAGAGGCATATTCTACATCATCACCTTCAACTCTTACTTGGAAACCACAGAACTTGTAGACATATGCAGTTTTCAGTCCATCAAAAACATTTTTTTTTCAGGGAGATTTTTTTTTTTTGTTGCGAATTTCGAATTTTGAAAGGCTTATGTTTGGCATAAAACTAGGCAAATCTGCAGACAACAAGCTAAATGTACCCATAAAATTGGGAAAGAAGCACATGTTCCTTTCCTGAAATGAAATTTCTTTTGTACAACTTTGCAGCTTGTTACACTGTGTTGTTCACAATTAGGTGACGAGTTAGTGTGTTCTTTCATGTCGTAAACAACATTACTGCAAGAAGATTCACCCACATTAGGGTACCGTTACAAGTGGAAACTTCAGTCAAATCTAGAGGTACTTTTGTAGACTCTGTGTAATTAGGGCATCTCTGCACACTTCGCGAACAATTTCGCAAGTAACAAATATACCGAATTCATTACTTCAGATAACAGTTTCTGAATTACTTTCAAGCACACAAGCAGTGTTTTGAGTAGAGTTAGGATCAATTAAGATAACTTATTTCGTCTTCTTTGCCTTCATTTTGTGGAGGTTGTCTGTCAAATCACCTCATAGTATCGTGTCATTCACCGAGGGAACTGTCTTATGTACCGTGCATGTTGAAATCATCACTGAATGAAATATCATTTGCACTCTTTTCAGCATGAATACAAATCTCTTCAGTAATGGTTCAAGTTGTACGGGATCCACAGTCTTGTAACACGAATCCAAATCATTCAAACTGAGAACTAATCATATTTTACACAATTTCCTTGATACCATTTCGGCTCCTTTTTTTAGGACATAGCAATTTCAAAATATTCTTGTGAGTCTTATGTATGCTAAGCTAAGATCATACTGACCATTATAATGAACCGTTTTTACAAGAAGCTGTAACTATTTCGTGTAAACATGTAACATGTTTGTCTTTCGCAGCTGCTCTTTGTTGTAGCCCTGAATTCTGAATAGGGTTTTTCTTGCAAAGGTTGGGAAATAAAGTCTTAAATATTGCCTGTGTTTCTTTGCCAACGTCTGATAGGCAAATATATGTGTTTCCTAGAATTTTTTACGATAATGACAAATGTGATTTTTTAAAATTCACTCGTCAGTTGTATCAGAATTTTTACTAATATCAAATAAAAACTGGGATAATTGGAGTCGTATATACAGAGAACCACTCTGGCTCTCCGTGTGTCTAAGTCAACATTCATGGTGCTGCAGTATTTTCAAGAAATGTGGGTAGTAGTAAGATAATGTAGGCTCCAGGACACAGGTCCAGGATGAGGTGCTGAGGTGCCACCACCAGCTTGTATAATGTCACATGACATCACGTACACCATCTTGGATGATGGGTCGTCCATACTATTGTTTTTCGATTTTGATTTTTAGTTTTTGAATTTTGACTTTTAGTTTTTGAATTTTGATTTTTTTTGAATTGGCACTTATTTTTCCTGCTCGTTTGGCTGCTATGCAACCGCCATGATTGTTTACGTCGTCGGCTTGTAACGTCATGTTTCCATCGTTGGCAGGTAGGCGGGGCTGGTGTCGCACTTTTTATTTTGTAGTTTGCCAGGCGGCGCTGCATTCGGCATCCGTTACTTTTGTTTACATACTTGTCTGCTAGAGTGAGTTAGTGTCGCTGTTTGCTGTTAAGGGCGAAGTTGCTGTGTTTGTTAATTTGATAATGGTTCTGATGAATTAACTTTTTTATCATGTTAAAGACGTTCGCCGGGTATTACGCGCGAAGTGCCGCCACTTGTGTTACTAGACATGTGTGATTGTCGACTGAGCTACCAGAGTACTCAACATATAGCTGATTTTAAATAGTGTATATTTAAAAAAAATGTTTGTGTTTATAGAACGGTGCTTTTAGTTTCTATTTCTTATAATTTTTTCCTTTAACCCACGCTTTAAAAAAATGTTACTACTTTTTGTATGAGCATAGTAATGTTATATAATGTTTCTTAGTTATGTGTTTAAACTAAAGTTATAGTAATACCTATGCCAAGTAGTTTTCAATTAAACTAGTTTTTAAATAAACGTTATGAGTTGAAATTAAAGTTAAAAATGTTTTTGTTCCTTGAACTATTTCGCATGGTCATGTCTATTCTTTTTTTCTCTATATACTAAGTAATTAATTTAAAATTAATTTTTTAATGCTGCATAGACATTGGGGTATCGAGTTAAATATCTAATTTTTTATCGGATTATATGAAACATCGCAAGCCCTGAATTATGTGCTTTTCGATAGAGTTAAAAGCAAATGAGATACTTTCGAACATAACACTTCTTAGTATGAGGACATTATTATAATGTCAACATCCTTACGTATCTGAAGAATACATTTTAGCAGATAACAAAATGTTAACGGATTTTTAAAATGTAAAAACACTTTAGGAGGGCCTTTTTTGATTGCAAAGTTTTCATAAAAAGATATATGTCGCAGTACTCATATCTTCAAATGACAGTTTTGTTAATGGCAGACATTTATTACATTCGACAGATATTCCACATTCCCCAGTCAGTCACTGTCTGCTCTGGAATCCTTCTTTTTACAATATAAACAAGAGTGTTTGTAACATCATCTGATTGCCACAAAATCTTAGTTTCTTATGCTGAGCGAAATTCTTCTGGACCGAAATCTGGCCTTAATTCATTTAGCCATACAAAAAAAAAAAAAAAACAAGAATAATAAATCACAAACATGCCACAACTTACCAAACCATGTTGAACTGGGGTATCAGTTTGAATTTTTTAATATTTCACCCTACTGTTTTTACCTCTCCAGCATACAATTGGCAGCGGTACTTCACGAAATCAAGACATTTGAAAATAATGCCGAACCGAGGACCCATGTGCCACAGTTCTCAAGTTTGCGATCAATTACCATAAGTGGACATCAAGACATAATGCATTATCAGCGGATTAGTAGGAAATAGGGCAAGCTGGCACAGGGACTAGGGGCTGTGGAGCCGTGGAGCTGCTGATGATGCAATCAATATGGTCGCTGTGACGCCACTGTCCGCCATCTTGGATGTCGTCACTGTCCGCCATGTTTGATAGCATCACATCCATGTTGTTTTTTATTTTTGGATTGTCACTTGTTTATCCTGCTCATGTTTCCATCTTTGGCTGGTAGGCGGCGCTAGAGTCACCATGTAGTTTCTGCTCTCCACCAAGTGGCGGCGCTGCTGTCGTGTGCTGGGCGCAGCCATGTTTGTTCCAATGTTTACTTCTGACGTTGGAAGGTATAGTGTGCTAGTGTCGCTACAGATAAGGGCCAAGTTGTAAGTGTCTCTATATGGGGAATTCAACCTTATGATTTTTTAAAGTTTAAAGTTAACTAAAATATACTTTGCCGGATGTGGGACCCGATCCATCTACCCTTGGGTTAGCAGACATGCACTGTGACAGAGCTACGAGTGCAGACATGAAATAGCGAAGTTTATATGTTGTATATGAAGTATTAGTATTTTTTTAAAATACTGCATAGACATACCCATGCCAACTAGTTTTTTAATAAAAGTTATGGGTTTAAATTGATGTTAAAATATTAAAATATTAAAATTGAACTACTTGACATGGATGTGTCTAATATTTTTTTACAATAATAGTCATTGGTTGTGCTAAAACATACCTATGACAATTAGCTTTTAAATAAAAGTTATGTGTTTAAATTAAAGTTAAAGTATTTTTTTCTTGAACTACTTGGCATGGATGTCTAATTTTTTTAATATTCTGAAAGTTTTTTTTATTTTTGAATTACCATATATATGACTATTTGTATATTTTTCTAAGTTTTGACCTATGTGAAAGGTCTTATGTTTATTTCGCCGTCCCCTCTTCTCTCAGCAACCAGGAACATTTTTTTTTCAAAGTACAGTAAATTGTCTTAACTGTGTGCATTTTCGAAAAACAAATATATTTAAAATGTATTTACAAGGCGTATGCAATAATTATTTTCAAATCTACTACCTTTAACAGGTGTTAGTAGGTAGAATTAAAAAAAAAATATCATTTGTTTCTTGGAAATCTCAAAAGTACAAATTATTTAACGCCTCGCAGCAAAGAAATGTCTGAATAATAAATGTCGGCAGTCAAGAACAGCAGTCAGGAACAATTTTTTTCAGTACCTTGTTTTGTTTTGAAACATATGTTCAGGAACATTTTTTTTTTCATTACCAATAAAGTGTTGATGTCTTAAAGTGTATTTACAACGAGGCATATGCAATAATTTTGAAATATACCACCTCTAACCGACGTCAGGAGATAGTATATTTGAATTTTTTATCCTGAAATGCTAATACATATAGTATTAACGCCTTACTGCAAATAAATGTCTGAAAAGTAAACACAATTGAGAACTCTGTGTATATGTTTTCAAAAAAAGTCCCTATTGAAATAATGGCTGTAGTGTAGGCACAGCAAAACCCATTTTTAATTGTAAATTTATTTAGATGTTCCTTTGATTACCTACTGAAATAATATTGCAGTTTTGACACAGGGAACTATTTCTAACATATTTTTTCTTAAACTTCTTACTGAAAAATATTAATGATTTTCAAATGTGTAGGTTAAATTATAACAACAAGACATAAAATATATTTTACAATTTCTTTTGTTTAAGCTTACTTTCGTACATCAGTTTATATATTTTTTCACTTCATGGAATGGTACCATCAGGACTGGTTCATCGGCTTTTTGCTGAAAAAAAAGTTCTGTTAACTTTACAGGTTAAAAAATAACGAAAGCAATGCCCTAAACTTTACCATCCGAATGGCTGTTTACAGCAACCATGCGCATGATTCCCCGAGATGTTGGGACCCGGGGACAACGCATTATACTAGCGAAAACTATTCCCTACAATTATTTTTCAGAAAATATTCTTTTTGTATAAAAACCCTAAAAGTGTCGTATACTGCGTTGGTGTTTTACTACGCTGTAAGCACAAAGCAGAAAAAATTCGACAGCTGTAGAACCGGACGTATGAACGAGCAGAATATATAATTCAACAACTGCACAATGTGTGACACAAAGCAGGAAAAAACGCATAAACGATTGAAAAAAGACGACAGCGAAAGATATAGAACAGAGGAAAGGAGGCGTGAAGAAAACAGATCGGAGAAAAGCCAATTTTTTTCTAGAGGAAAAGTAAGTCCGACTCCATAACCCACACTATTTCTGCTGCTTAAGTTACAATTTTTTTTTTCATTTGTGCGACTCCGATGCAGACAAGTGTTGGTAACCTTCCCTAGGCAAAGTCAATGACTTAACCCCTCCTAAGGTCAAAGGCAACAACACAGCTGCAGAAATTGTTTTTACTGAATACATAAATAAAAATATTACAACCGTAACACCCAGTTTTTTCATCAACATACCCTGTCAACTAGTTAGTCATCGACAACATATTTTTTCTTCACCTTTAAAATCATTATAATTTTCTTGGCCCGGGAGAAAAGGTCATCGTCAAGAAATCCCAGGGTGGTCAAGTATGAATGAAAATCAAGGTTCGGGATGAGGGCTAGGTGAAATCGCTTCAGATTTTACATGTCGCACATCATCCAGGTACTGGTGTGTTATTTAGAACACTACCCAAACCCTTTTCAGTTCAAATATCACAATCTTCACCCGATTGGGGGGGGGGGGGGAGGGATCAGAGAATGAAAAATTCAATTTAGATTTAACAAACTCACAAGCCTCCCCCGGGATAAAATGGTTATCTTTCCAAATCCCCAAGTCAGCATAGAAAAAATGATATTAAACTGGGAATGACGAGGTTAGTGCAATCGCTACTGATTGTTAACACGCCTCATCACACAGGGTATTGGTATTTTACTTTTTAACCAGCCCCTGTGTCCAGCTTAGTAATGCCAAAAGTATGAATGAAGCCTGGTGGATAAGGGGGTGCGAATTCGCTTCTCATTTAAACTTCCAAGGACAGCTATGCAATTATGTTACCTGTCCCACTCTCCAGGCTTTAAACATGTTGCCGATGAAAAATAAATCTGCAGCTGGAGGAGTGGGAAACAAATTTTTTTTGCTTTCCAGTCATTAGTTGCTATGAAGCAGTCTTAACTGCATGTCCATCAAAATATAGTCACTCCACTAACATTGCTTGCGATGGAAAAATAATATCATGTTAAACCACCAGAAAAAAAATATAGTTGCTCCTTCAAACATTGGTTGTAACGAAAAAACTCATTCCACCAGGAAAAAAGTACAACCTTAATTACGTGTAAAGACCATGTCGTTACCCAGACATTTGGTTGCCACAAGGGCCTGTAAAGAAAAAATTGTAAGCCCAACCACAAAATAAAATCAGTCCCCGCAGCATTTAACGACACATTTTGCCACAATTTTAGAACAACAAAATTTAGAAAATGTATTAACAAGAACATGTAAAAATATTGAGGAAAATGTAAAGTTGTATTTTATTCTGAAATATAGCCATGTGGTACATGGTAAAAAAATTATGTAATTTTACACGTACTGTACGTGGCAGCAGAGTTTCCACATATGTACGTGTATTTTTACACACCTATACTGTAATATAGTTTAACACACGCACTATGATAACATTACTTTGCACAATGTAAAATAACAAAGCCACTGTGAGTGTTGTTTAACATAATGTATATGGTAAATTACGGTTTTCAGTGTAAAATTACACTTTTAATGGGTGTGTAGTTTAACACATACATTAGGGTAAAATAACTAAGTATAATAACATTACCACTGTATGTGTAGTTTAACAAACTTTGTATGGTAAATTACTATATGAAATGCAAAATTACATCACTATTGGGCGAGTAATTTAACACACACGCTATGGTCTTATTACTATGTAAGGTGTAAAATAACATACCCATTGTGAAAGTATTTTAACAAACTTTGTAAGGTAAATTACCATATGAAATGCAAAATTACATCGCTATTGGGCGAGTAATTTTACACGTCTTATTACTATGTAAGGTGTAAAATAACATACGTATTGTGAAAGTATTTTAACATATTTTGTATGGTAAATCGCCGTGTACAGTGCTAAAGGCTGAGTAATTTAACAGGTGCTTCATGGAAAACTTACTATGTTTAATGTAAAGTAACTTACCTATTGTGAGAATATTCTGACACTCTTTGTGTGGTAAATCACCGTGTAGAGTACAAACTTTACACCTTTAAAGGAGAGTAGTTTAACATGAACATTATAGCAAAGCATAATTTAACAAACTTTATGTAGCGAAATACCATGTCCAGCATAAAATTACACCTTTATAAAGGGGGGGGGGTGTTTTTTGGATACACATTATGGTAAAATTACTACTAATATAGTAAAATAACCCACTAATTGTCAGTGTATTTAAATAAACTTTTGTGGGGTCAGCAGTATAAAATTACACATTTATTGAAAGAGTTTTTTTTTGCAAAAAATTATAAAATTACTATGCCTAGTGTAAAATTACACACTCATTGTGACTGTACTTTAATAAACTTTGAGTTGTGAATATACTTATTGAGCGAGTGGTTTTTGATACATAAACACAGTGAAATTACTATTCATAAAGTAAAAATACACACATCTAGCATTTGTAAACAAACTTTGTGTGGTGACTTAGCATGTGCAGTGTAACATTACACTTTTATTGCTAGAGGGTTTTTTGACACGCTCAATACGGTAAAATTACTATGCCCAGTGTAAAATAACACAGCCATTATGGGCGTATTTAACAATCTCTCTGAATTACCATGTGCAGTGTAAAATTTTCCAGTGTGTTTCAACCGACGTAAAGTGAAAATATAATGCACAGTAAAATTGCAGAACAATCATGGGTGTAGTATATCACATTTGAAATGTAAAAAATTAAAATGCAGTGTATAATTATAAACCTGTAAAGAGCACACTCTGATCAGCAAATGCCTATAGAAATCAACATACATATAGCTCATTATTAAACACAGCACACACAGTGGTGGGACCACTATAATTAGTGTAAACCACACCATCCGTGAAAGTAATCAAATACACATTCTTTAATAATAATACTATGCATATAATTTAGCCGCAACAGTTGTAGTTAAATACACTTGACGAAAATATGATGTATTAGTGCAGCTTTTGATGTTGAATGTGCTTTAGTAAAAAAAAGTAATTTTAATTATTATAAACAGTACAAAAGAGATTTTAAACTTTGTGTTGACGTAAACATACATGACATATGTATCTGGGTACAGAAGAATGCTTAATAATTTCTGGTCAATATAGTATACCTTCAATTGTCTCCACCAAGTATTCATTGGATACTATTATGTAATGTGCTAGAATTGTTAAATATTTACCAATAGAAAATAAGCTTATATTAAAAGATCACACCAAAACCTATTAAACCATATTATTTTAAAACAAAAAAAAAATCTCATTAAACATACTTAAAACGGTGGTTAAATTTTTCGATTTTACAAAGCTACTCTAATAATGAAAATGCAGTATCAATGGCTTGCCTTGGAAAGCATGTGATGAGTGTAGTTCACTTTACACACATATATATATATATATATATGTATGTGTATATATGTGTATATATGTGTATATATATGTATATATGAGGACATGGGTGGACTAACGACTTAAGTCAGAAAATGGTTTTGAGATATTTAAGGTTGAAAGTTATGGAGTCTTGTCAAACAAAATCAATGTTATATATTCTGTAACTATACATTAATTTTAATAGATTCAAGTATGCCGTAGGGAAAAAAATCACGAGCTAAGCTTTAAAGCTCATCTAAAATGTAATAAGTTATACTTTTGACTGACATGTTAGTTAGTCCGTGAACATAGTTTTGTCGTAATATGAAGTGAATATAAAATATTATTTTAATATTAAAAAACTTATGTATTTAAATTTTGCGATGTACAGTAACATTAAATTAAAATAATAAATAATTTTTTTTTCAAGTATAAGCTCACCCAGAAAATAGAACACATTGCACAATATATTGCATCTTTTCCAATGCCACTAGTATCTAAACTGTCGCGATGCTTTATTTGTGTCCTGTCTTAGATTGCATCATCTTCATAGCTGTCACTAACAAAATCAAACATTCATAAAAATGTCACATACAAGACTACACAAGGTTTTTATCACATTACATATAACAACAGAATAAAAATATTGAATAATTTTTATCCATGGCCACTAAAAATAGGTATTGTTTATGTCACAGTTTTCCTCACATTACATGATTTGCAACTAGATACTATAATACATGCAAGACCAGTCTATGTATGTATGTACATACAATATTATTACAACGCATCATCTTCTCCACTGTCACTAACAACTTCGTCATTTTCATCAGATGGTATATTATTCACAACCAGTCGCAGCAAGTCAGCATTTTGTGGAGCCAAAAACTTGAGCAAAGACAAAATGTCATTTTTCTTTGCTATCTTTAGCCCAGGAGGTGACACTTTCTTCAAATTCAAATCATCCTTACATTTAACACATTTTAATATCTTTGAAAAAATGCTGAATAGTTGTACTAGTATGTCACTGTAAATTTCAGAAGCAGCAACATTCGTCGAGCTGTACGAGATCTTTACGTATTTCTGAATTCTGAAAACGCTGTTCTTGCTCATTGGTTTACTTAAAAAGAAGGGAGCCAATCCTTCGCTCCAATCTTCAATGAGGTTGGCAGCTCGGATAACTTCAAATGGGAAAGGGTTGCTTCTGCTGCTTTTCATGACATCAAAATATTGCTCGATGGTTTCAATAGTTTCAACTCGTTTCAACAGAGTCCCATAAAGTACAAAGTTACGGTCACATTGATTGTACGAATGGCCTCGTACAGGAAACAAGTGTGTAATGTTCACTTTATAAACTTTGGACACCCAAGCACAAAAGCGAACAACTGTATTGTTCTTATTTTGTCCACCACACGAATCGGACAGCAATGTAATATTTTTCACATTTTTCATTGTAAGTTTCTTCTGAATGAAGTGAAAGAGAAAAGAACACACTGTGTCTGCATTCTTCTTTGCATTGCTTTCTAGGAAACAGTAAAAAGAACTCGTGTTATCATTATGACAATGAATGTTGAAAACATATAACCACAGAAGTCTTTTGTAAAATTGAGAGGTGACTGACAACTTGGGGACGGGGAGGTTTTGACCATAATCAAACTCCAACACAAGAGTATCGTCTTCTCGAATGCCCTTAACATTGGCTATATATTCATCCTTTATGCTCTTGTATCTCTGTACTTTCTTAAGGTGAACAGCAAGAGATGTCTTGCAACTATCTCCAGGGTTAACTTTCAATACCTGTTCACTTTCTCTACAGAAATCACAAACATCAGTTCTTGGTTGACGAAAAGCATAATGACTGTTTTCGCGAAAAAACCGATGATATGTACTGTATTTCACTTTCAACACCATGCCAGTTTTCTCAAAATGATACTGCTGAAAAACTCTATACAGTTTCAGTACACTAAGGCTTGGATCATCAAAGTATTTGCGCTCGGATTTACGTTTACCATAGTGAGACTGCTTAGAAGGCAATAATGCCCAATGCTCCTTAACCAAGTCCCACAATTTTATTGGAATTTTCGATGGCCTGTTGTCATGTTTCCCTCTATTTTCATTAACAATAACATTTCCATTAGTCACAGCTCGCAACACAGTTTTGAGTCTTCCTTTACTCACTTGAATTAACTTCATGAACAATGCTTTACACACCCCAGTTCTCTTTCCATCCACTTTTACATTGTACACGTAAGCAACTTAAGATCTAGGCCATAGACAAAGAACTTAGATGCCACCGAGTATGTTTTCTGGACTAACAACCTAAAGACACCGCTTCATGTTTTTGCCGCTAGCTCCATCTGTGAGCGTCTGAGGAAAACCATTTTTATACGACGTAGAGACTAGATATGAGGGATTCAGAATTTACAATTGGTGGACTAACGACTTAAGCTGGCTTAAGTCGTTAGTCCACGCATGTCCTCATATATATATATATATATATATATATATATATATATATATATATATATATATATATGTATATATATATATATAGATATATACATACACACACATACATACACACAGTGTTTTAAATTGTCATTACTTTACAAAATATAGGACGACAATCGATACATGTTGGCTCAAAACTCGGAGCTTTGTCCACTAAAAATCAGAACTAATGTCAGTTTGTTTTCACTGCTATTGTATAAGTTTATTGACATTGTAAACTGTTATTTCAATATATTATAGTACTTTAACCGAAAAACTCTTACTTATACATGCGTGGCGTGTGTGTAGTGAGTGATGTATGCAATTATTAAGTGGATACTCCCCGACTGTTTAAAAAAGCCTCACCAAAAATAGAGAAAATTCTATGAAATGTATTGACACCATGCGCAACATCAAATCTCACCACTTCTCACTTTGTGGAAATCTTGAAGACAATCTCGTTAAAACCTGAAGACATATTGGTGAGTTTTGATGTTGTCTCCTTATTCACCAGAGTACCAGTTAATGAAGCTCTACACACGCTACTTGAACAACCGGCCGGTTGTGTTATAGCGAGGGAGCTACATCTTTGTTTCAGTTGATCGTTGCCCATTCTGTTTTAAGTAATTATTATCCCGAACCTTTTTCATATTTACCTCTTTCGCGCACACTGCTAACGTGATCAGCATCATACTGTTTTGAGCCGTTCTTAAATGTAACATTTCGCATAGGCATTCGGTTTAGCAGAACCATGTGGCCCGTGGGTTACTTCAGTTTTTGCAAGTCCGGATTATTATCACGTAATTTCTGTATCAATTAAGTAGAGGAGAGCGCGAGGGAAGTATTTACGGCCTGTTATAAGAGTGTGTGTAAACCGTTGTAGTAGAAGCACGTGGTCAAGTAAAGTGTGGAACTAAGAGTCATTTCTCGTTATTTCGAGTAGTAAGTTTTCCCGTTATGTCATGTGAAGCGTGCTCCAGGCCTACAGGGAGCGGAAGAGTGTAAGTATCTGCGACACCATCCTGGGGGGGGGGGGTGCTGTACGGCCTCTATACGCCCTGAGAAATCTCGTCCCTCCCCGACTCAGCCAGGCAATAGCTGAGTGGCACCCACCTTCATCAACAGCTACGTAGTTTTACCACTCCCCAGGAGCACACAGTGTCAATACATTTAATAGAATTTTCTCTATTTTTGGTGAGGCTTTTTTAAACAGTCCGGGAGTATTCACTTAATAATTGCATACATCTATCACTCGCTACACACACGCCACACATGTATTAGTAAGAGTTTTTCGGTTTAAGTACTATAACATATTGACATAACAGTTTACAATGACAATAAACTTATGTTCAGTTTGTTTTCGCTGCTATTGTATTAGTTCTGATTTTTAGTGGACAAAGCTCCGAGTTTTAAAAGGTTTATTTGTAAAATTGTTAACAAAAACAATTTTTTTTTCTTAAAAAAAATTAGAAATGTACCTGCAGTGCATTAAATGTTTAGCTACGGAAAATGCTTAAAAAGCACAATTTTTCAACCCTTGGAATCAAATTATTTCCGGGGAAGAGCCCCTTACCCTCGCTTTATTAGTAAAATCGGTGAAAACACTTTGCCCCCCCCCCCACCCCGCTCCATGAAATATTTGCTTTTTACGCTCCTGCTCTTCTACCAGTAGCGTACAAAGGCAAGGAACGAACTATCCGGTAGTACACATCAGTATCCAGAAAATGCGTGCCTGAAATGTATACAGGGCCGCAACTAGGGGGGGGGGGAGCAAGCGGGGCGTATTCCCCGGGCGCCAAGCTTTGGGGGGACGCCGAAATCGCTTGCACTTATACACCCGACAATTTTCTGAAAGAACATAAACATAACATAATTTTAATCTACAAGGTTTAATCTACAAGGGGAAACAACGTGAAGCTTATTATTATAAAACAACTGGGACATTGAGGTTTTAAGTTTCAAATGTGTCCTTTCTACATGTAGAACGTAGGTAGAGTAAGAAGGGGCGAGATGGGGGTATAGGAGGCGCACGTCGCACACTGATTTGCGCATGGCATCGTGACTAGTCGAGGGCGTGAGTCATAACAGAGCTGTTCCTAAGTTGACATTGTTTGGCTTGGCGTATCGTGTTTTTAGTTTGTATATCTGTGACAGTGGCTACCCTTGGTTGTGTTGTTCGCGAGGGATTTTTGTTGCTTTGAATCACAGCGCGCTTTACTTATCTGCCTCGCGACTATCTCTAACAGCTTCCATTTCCAATGGAAACTAAGAAATTGAAATGTGTGTTGTGTGTTCCTGTAATTACAATATGTGTGCATGGGAAAAACAATCTTTTCGCACGGCTATTGTACAAAATGTACTACTCAGATTGACACGAAATAACTTAAAGATCCTACAGTGAACTTTGGTATAGGCCGTTCGTAATAAACGTAACTTTTTTGAAGCCCTGCTAAAGATCTACTTACGTACCCATATTATATACTTCCACCTATATGAACCTGATCTGAAGAAATCAAAACAATGAGCCGCGTCGCTTTGTTGATGCGTTGATTACGTAACAATAATTAACAAGTAAATTCGTTTGAAGACAATAACAACTTAAAAATGCAAGAAACACAAAATTAGCCACTTGATTGGCATATGATTATTGTATTACTATTAGATATATCATCCATAATTATAACTATTTTTGTTCAATTCGCAGCCAACATAATAAAGCTAGAATCGCAAAGACTGCCGGACGGGCGATTGACTGACGGATGTGCCGGATCATTGTAACTTCTGCGTAAGTTATTTCTACCCCTTCATACGTCAATTGAAACACAGCTACGACTAGTGATTTTTTTCAAAGGTTCTTTCAAAATTTTTACGTTTATTCTGAACGGACTATACATACTGTGCAGCAGTAAAACAATAGGGTCACTGCTTTAAGTCCGTAGTTACAGCGCTACAAAGGAAGCCCTGTGCGCCAGTTTAGTGCATTGCGCATAAGGACAATGGGCATTAGGAGCGCGCGGCTGGTGGCTCTTATTGCTACATCGCGTCAGAGCCTCCAACTCGCAAAACATCACCAGGCAGGCGGCACCCTTAAGATCATGAATTGCTATTTATGTTATTTTTGTTAGTTTTATTTAAATCCTGAACGGAAGCAGATATCACAAAACCGAATCTTAAAAAACGTTGGAAATGGTTTTTAATAAGTAACCTATTTTTTTTTCAGAACCAAAAATTTCATAATTTCTGCTAATTATCGATTTTAATAATATTTATTGAGACGATAGCGAGCCAAAACTATGTATACATTTTTTTACATTTTCCGAACAGTAACGTGTGATTAAAAGTTTTGTTTTTGTACATATTTTGATGTGGATAGAGGAGTAATTCTGGTCTGGCCTTACTCAGCTATGGTTAAAGATAAACAAGTCTTAAAATTTCATCCCTGAGAGTTATCATTTAATTATTTAGATGATATCTTGAGAATTTTTTAAATTAAATGGCAAATGCTTGTCACAATATATCCTGACAAATTCCTTGCCTAAAGCAGTTTACAGTGGTACTTATTATTATATATTAATTTGACCTCTGAGCTCCTCATGTGAAGCTTCTTCATAAGTTACCGAACAATAATTCAAATAACACTGATTTAGAATTGCCAAGACTCCAGGCTTGGTAGAGGTATTGTGCATTTCACTGAAACAAATATTGTCTTTAAAATATTGATGCTTTATCAATGTTTTAATTTCTGCTTTGGCATGAAAAGACTTCTATAACACCATTTTACACTTTGAAAAACTAATTTTCCCAGGGGAGGACAAATACCCCCCCCCCAAAACCCAGTTTATTAGGGTTGTATGTGTATGTGTAAGGGGGAAGAGCGCGCCAGAATTTGTATCTGCCCCGGGTGACACAGACTCTAGTTGCGGCCCTGAGTGTATAGTTGAAGTATAGGTAACAAAATGCATTGGAACACAACCATACTACCCCTGCTCTGGTTAAAATCTGTGTCTTTGCAGTTTAGGCAAGCTATCTCAGTACCATTTTTGCCAATCGCGTTTACTGTCTATCCCACTAACCAAAAACATGTTTTAAAAGTTGAACTGAGCTCAGCAATTTTGACAAATTATATCTTGATCAGAGAAGGATGGATAAAATTGGGCGGCTCTTTGGCCCATACATAAATCTGGGTCCATCCCCCCCCCCGGGCACTTCCGAGGATCGATTCTAACGCCTGAGTCTGACGACCCTTGATGGGAGGCATGCATCCTAACCACTTGACTGCCTTGGTCCCACTCATTCTGGGTTTTGTTTTTAAAGCTAGTGATGTGTTTCTATTAGGAATTTGTGAAAATTGATTTCCATACAATACCACAAGGTAAAATAACATATAATACATTTGATCTGTTCATTAAGATATGATTTAAGGTGCCCGCCTCGTAATGCACGAAATGCATTCTACTTTGTTTTAAGACGCACATGTTTTTGTGTATTACGTATGTGAATTTGTGGCATAATATTATTTATGGCTGAGAAAAATTTGTACACCATATTGTTAATTTAAATAGGTGGAATTTGTGACATTTGTGATCAGACTGTGGCAAGCATAATTTGCCAGCACTGTAGTTGGTGGCATACGCAGGCATACACAACTCAGTGAAGTATGCCTTTTGCTTTCTGGCGTATGCCTCCTGCTTTTGTCTTCATTTCTCACCTGTTGTCACACCCGGCCTTTTGAATATACCCTGTGACGATTTTGACACTACAGCACTAATTTGCACTACATGATTCTATGTTAAGTATTATTGTTACATTTGCAACATTTGTTAGCTGACTAGTCAAGTATCATTGCGTTGGTATTAATGTTTTTGTCATTTCACCTTATATAATTTGTAACACAAGTGACCCGACAGTAGGAAAGTATAATTTGTACTTCATATTTTATTTACCAAGCGAGGTGGTGCAATAGAAAAGTGTTCGATTTACATTTTCCATGGTTTCCCTTAATATATCTAGGCAAAATGGTGGAATGGTTCCTTAACAAAGGCCATGGCCGACTCCTTTCCTAGTTCCTGTCATAGTGTTAAGTAGTGTGAAACTGCTTCTATGACCTACGCTGACAACAAGTCCTAAACTCACTTACATTAGGTACGGCCGTACCTGTTTGTGTAAATTATTAATGTTTTGCAATCTGCGTTCTATGTCTGCCTTTTAACTACGTAAAATCTTTTGACCTGCTCAACTAAAATTAGTACATCATGTTGTTACGTAAACTGTTGCTACCTTCTATGTATTATTTAACACATATTTTAGTTAAAGCATTTATTCCTTTCATAGTCTGTAAAGTTAGGTATTTTTAACGTTGGAGGGGTGAAGGGCCCCTTTGTTTGTTTCCACTGGGCCCCATCTGGCTCTCGGTGGCCCTGGTGTTTTACAGCAAGAGTGTTTATGATATTAAATACTATTAATAGTATGTAAAGATCAGAATAATTCAAATATTCCAAAGCCTATCTCTAGTATTTCTTTATACAAAGAAAGTAGAAATATATTGGTCACTAGTAGCATGATGTTATTGTTTAAGATGTCGATATTACTACTTGGTTCTCATGAAGTTGTCGAAAAAGGCGAAATTAAGTTACAAATATAACAAAAAAATTAACTTTAGAGCCTAAATCGTTCTCAATTAAAAAAAAAAACATATACTTCAGGTATCTGTGACTGGATAAACCATATTATGTAAGTCTTACTTTCATCACTGCAGATGAGTTGTTAAGTACACATAAATGTTGATCGTCAGTCATCCACTTAAGCCATAAATAAATGACTAAACAAATAAAATGGCTCAAATGGGGAAGAAATGTTTTCCAGTTCTATCACTTAATTAGTAACAGGTTACAAAAAATTATTTTTGGGCGGCATGGCACAACTGTGCTTCTTCATCAGAAAATTAAAAAAAAAAAAAATATATCCATTGATTTTTTAATCTTACCCACAAGGCAAACCACCATGAGACTTGACAATCAAAGTTTCAGAGATATTCTGTATTCCTCTGTACTCCAGTGCCTCTTATATTGTTGCAGGAAAAAGGGGGGTGGTTCATTTGATGAAAACCATTCGTATAAAATAAATCTTGCTTTGCATATGAACGTGATGCTCTACAGTTAGTAAAAGTTCTTTACTTCTTTGTCAATGCGTACTTTAAAGGTGCTGTGAAATATATGAGCTCATGATACGTAATTACTTTTTGTACATAATTTACACAGATTATTTATATTGTTAGACCAGAATACTAACATAGGGAAATTAGTATCTCCTTCTTGAATGCATACAAAAATAAAGCAACAAACTTGTAACGATAGATTGTGTAATGCCAAATGCAAGTGTTTGAAAGTTCTGTTCGATCATCAGAAACCATCCAAAGTAAAATCAATATTCTGCTTCAGAAACTGCTACAACACGAGTGCAGACATCCCATATACACGAATTTTAGCTTACATAAATGTTTTCCAAAAATAAAATCTTTTCGTAATAGCTGTCCTTTCCTCTTAAGGAATTTTCTGACAAAATAATTTGAGATTTGCAAAAAAAAAAAAAAAAAAAAATACTTGCACTATTTTGCAGTTGTAAATA
>PNEQ01084379.1:0-10722 GCA_003012365.1 Medauroidea extradentata | reverse complement strand
GGCAGTGTTTACGGATTAGTAATACGGGTATTTACAAAAAATAAAAGACAAATTCACTCAGTCTGTAACACAAACATAACTATACCAAAAATCTGTAGTAAATACACACTACCATCTACAGAAAATATGCATGCATCCAAGAGACTATTTTATGAAATATTGAGTTCAACGTGGTTGTGAAGCTATGAATAGTATAGGCCTACACATGTTGTTAGGGCGAAGACAAATGTAAATTCTGTTTAGTTCTACCATGTTTATTTTAATTTAGTGAAGTCTTTTAACAGTGATTAAATGCATAATCCTATTTTATGTATTTTTGTGCTCTTAAATTTTATATCTTTAGATATAATATGATTTCATGTTTTAACCATGATAACATAATGGAATTCTCTCTCTTTTTACAAATATTTCTTTATTCACTTCTTACTTATAATGATCCGTTTTAAAATTAATATTTTATATACATGTTATATTAATGTTAAAAATTATTTCACAGTGGCTATAGTGCATGTTTTAATATTACATAACATACCTACGTTTTCTAGATATTTAGCAATAAATACTTTTACTGTCTTATAAAAAAAGTTATCAGCTAAAATATTTATGTTTATCATGAAAATTGTGATAGTAATACTATACGAGACATCTTACAAGCACCCTTAATGAAAAATTTTGAAAACATAGGCTATCCTTTACTTTGCTGAAAATCTAGCCTAGTTGCTAGCGTATATCGATCTGCACCCAAAAATAGGACTAACAAATTTAAATAAAGCTACTGATTAATTTTTAAAATAAGAATTTGGAAACTGTGACAGTGCTGGTTTATTAGAATTTGTTTGACAATGCTACTCAGTCAATATTTTTAACTTTATTTAATATTTGTTAGATCATAAAAACAATAACATATTCAATGCCATTCAAAAATAAATCATTCATTTCCTATGCCTAATTAGTAGGGGCTAATGACATATAAATGTAAGTAAACATTGTAAACATATTTTTTTGCTGGGATTAAAACCCAAGACATTATGAACTAGAGGCTGGCAAGCTATAGTCTGTCCCACGAACGATTGCAATTTTTTGACAGTTCTGCCGACAAATAATTTTGTGGTTTTTGTGTATTAACATTTTGTTTTCAAGGTTTCCAATGATATCAACACTGTTTTACCTTAAATAACCCCTCTAACAAGTTTGCACGTTTCAACTAAATAGTGGATTAAGTTTCTGAACTGACAGGTGAAAGCTGACACTCGTTCGTGGGATAGACTATGTCAACTAATTCCAGGGACTCTTGACTTCAGTAGCTTGGTGTGATGCAAATTTTGGAATTGCAAAGGTTGCTTACAAAATTATCATTGTTCTATCATTCTCTCTTCATTAGCGTTCACTTTCCAGTCGTATTACCCTACTATTATACATAACTACCTGTTGTCTGATATAACAGAAAACCATATAATGATAGGTTTAGAACAATTAAATCATAGGACTAACGCACAGAAATACTTCAAATAAATTGTTTGAACAACCATAATATTTATTTTTATCCATAAGATGAAAAAAATATATAAGTTCCTGTAATTATGTAAGTTATTTCAGTCTCTATGACTTTCCTTTTAAATATTCAAAATTACAGTGATATTTTTCCCAGTTTGGTACAGTGTTCAAACCCCAACTTATTAACTGTTTTTAAAGCATATAGTTATAGTGGACCAACTATTTGATGTCTGCCAGCATCATGCAGTCCATGACGACCCAAACTACACACAAATTAGGTTGCACTTTAAGTTAATGGCCGCATTAATGTTTATATAGAGTACCACAGACAATATACATATATATACACCCACACATAGATTGGATTGTAGAACACACCAAGTCACTTAGGGCACATTAATTTTCTGAACGGAATAATAAAATATTGAAGCACAGTATGCCACTTCACACCACATGGAAATTTTGAACACAATCACATTGTTTATCTTTCAAAAATACTTATTTTTGTTCTTTCCGTGCATTCACTTTACTTTAATCACATATAAAATTACAAAGGAGCTAAAATATTACTTTTGAATGAATTCCCAAACAGCAGCTGTTCTTGCTGGGTATGCTGCAGAGTGCACATAATATAATGCGAATGTCATTATTATCGCTTCATCTGCTGTCATTCCTGGTGCAACACAGTTATTCTCCATCGTAGGATAACAGTTTGCACCGCAATGAAGATTCTCCCCAAGAATTGAAATATGGGGATGTGGAGGAGAGACAGATGCCTCAATCTCTGCCACAGATGTTGTTTCCTACAATCAGAGATAACATTTCACTGAACCAGAAGGAACAATTCACTGAGTTTGTTAATTTTTATATCAAAAAACCTTCTTTGCAAGAACATTTAACATAGAAAATGTTTGCCCAAAAATTCCGCTTTTTTTGAAACCTTCAACATTATTATGAATATGTACCTCCTAACAAATGGCATGCTACAGTCATTTGAGTTTCAGATCAAGCACTTAACATTTATTTAAGAATCACATCTTTATAAATAAAAGTTAAAAGGCTTAGACCATTTATTTAATACAGTTATGTTCTACATTACACAATTATACCAAAAGGACGAACGCATCAGGACCCCCTAACTATTGTGGTATCTGAAACACTTGCAAACCAACAGTTTGTGCAGAAACTAGTCACGACAAGCATTGGATGAAGTATCAAATCTCGCCAAAGAACATAGCTGTCATGACAGCCTGCGGATACTCAAATAATTATGTACAGTCGACTATTAAACAGAAGTTTCTGTGCTATGAGTTATTGATTGACAAAAGTGTGTGAACATTTAACTAACATATGATATTTATGTCATTTAAGGTGATAAAACATATCTGTAAGATATATTGTACAATTAAGAATGTGTTTAGTATGCATCAAGTCAAAGATAAACTATTCTTAACCTTTTAATTACTAATTAATTGGTACTATGATGTTTACTGTCCATACGTGAATAATCAGAGGACAGAACAAATAATGAAGACTTACAGAATCTGCAACATTTAGCCAATAAAAACCTAATTTAGTTCTACAAAACTTGAAACTGAAAGCACAAGAGGGTTTTTTTTAAATTCTGAAAACATTAGGTGGGCAAGGTCGTGGTTGAAAATTTCAGCCAAAGAAAGCATTAATATGATATGCGAAAGAGTTGTGCGATAGGAGTACATAACTGGAAGAGGTTTCTTGGACATGCGCCATTGATATGTAAATATCCATCTAGAAAACTTAACAAAACACAAAACCTTAAAAACAAAGTGTGCTTAAATCAACAGAATACATATGAAAGATTACTGTCATGGAATCTTTTATATGTATTCTGATGACTTAAGCACACACTGCTTTTAAGGTTTTCTGTTTTGTTAAGTTTTCTAGATGGATATTTACATAGCAATGGCGTATGTCCAAGAAACCTCTTGCAGGCAAACAAAGCATTGATGTTCGTGTATGATTTACTTAGGTTACCATCAGTACTAGACATGCCCTTTTGAACCTTAACGAGGAAGGTGTCAAGTCCTTTAAAATACACCTAACCTAGGCACAAAACTGAAACAATGAATGTGAATATATTTGATTTATAATTTGCATAGCCTTGCACTCTACAAATTTTTGTCTTGTTGAATATAAAGTGGATTGTCCCAAATGTTATACATTGGAAAAGGAGCCAGGACCACCTTAGAAAAAAAATGTATGTCAATTTTCCAGCCAAATACTTTAATATTTTTACTAGGCCACGTCTGTAACATTAATTGTATACTATAACATTTAACAGAACATCTAGTGATTTGCACCATGCTTGGGAGCTTTTGAAACAAATGTCTGAATAATTTATTATCTGCAGCATTTTAATAATGTTTAAAATAATCTTTTTCTTTATGAATATACAATATAGCTAAATAAATTACAGTTGTTAGTTACTTAAGGATCGGTTTCAGTCGCCATACAGATTTTTTTCATTTCCTTATCATCTGAGAGCAAACAATTTTGAATTCGCAACTCTACTGCAAATTCTATGAACCTTGCACCGGATTACAAACTGATAGTTGGAAGTTTAAAGTGTATATATGCTCTGGCCAACCAAACAAATTCATAATATTAAAATATTGTTGGAGTGGTTGTTGCCTAAATACACGTTAAAGGTTTCTCTGCCATGCTTATACCATAGGGCATGTATTATAGGATTTGTGCTGTAACTGTAAACTCAACATTTATTTTCTCAGAATATAATATACTTGAAAAATAAAATAATTTAATACGATAAATGAAACAAGACTCTTGTGGCATTTCTTGAAACACTTAAAAAATGTAGCGAATTCTTAGGGTCTGTTGTTTAATTGCTTAGTCCATTGACCAAAAAATTTTATAACACAAAGGAAACCTGTCTCACTAGTACATTAAAATAACTATGATTTAGTACAAAAGATTACTTAATGCATTTTAGTTAGCAGAAAAAAATCATTAATAATAATAACAACAGAGGTAAAATTAATATAATAATAAATAATTTTGGATAATGTACCTATTAGATTCTGAAGATTTCTTGCTTGTCTTGTTTCCAGTGATTGGTAAGCATTACAAAGACAAATGCAAACAACAAACTGGGCTTCACATTCTTATCATTGAGTTCAATCAGCTTGTCTCTTAAGTACTTCTTTTCCTCTCTCAATTTACTTAGTTCGCTATCAACTCTGGTTGTGAAGTACTTCATCATCAATGGCATTAGTGATTCGTAGGACTTTCCTGCCGTTTGGAATAAAGGTATTTCCACCATCTCTTCAAAATGTTGAGCCAAATACTCTTTCTGAAATAAAAATAAACATTATTACTTACCGTACTGAGAAAGCATTTCAATTTAAAATCATTGCAATGTAAATATGAAAACAGCCACTATTTAAGATACTTTAACACTTTCCTAAATACACTCACCTCAAATAGAAAAGGCCATCTCAGACGAACATCAGACAGCAATCTGTTCCAATTGTTGACCTTTGTGTTACGTAAGTTACATGCATGTATTCCCAGATTTTTTCATGGTTTCTTGTGGCATTTGGCTTTTGAAACTCTTCTAAAATCCATATCCTCTTTGTCTCCATTGTAGTAGGAGTTTCATTTTCTGGCAATACTAAAGGCAGGAAATTTAAACATCCATATCTATCATTCTTTGAAGGGCGGCGTCTTTTTTCTTTAACAGCATTGTCTTCGTTTTCTTCTTCACCTTCAGCATAAAAATTTAGGCTCTGTCTCGCACCTCTATTCAAATTTCTTAGACGCTCTTCTAACTTCTTTTGAAGGAGATGGTGGCCATCTCATAAAAGTGTGCCATCCTCTAGTATTAGTGCAAATGTTTGCGGATACCTTCTCACCATTGCCAATGCGACATTTTTACAAAATCCTACACCAGGATGAATGCAAACTGCATGAACTTCATTGCAAATTATCCTTACCGTTTCAAGAAGTGGTATCTTATCCACTTTTTTCTTAGATATCATGGCGTCCTTAACCACAGGTGGAAATTTTGCAAAAAGGTATAACAAACGTTTTCAATTTTTCCAAACTTTTAGATGAAGAGATGGGTGTCAAAGTGTGAAAAAATGTGTTCTTCGAGCAGTGAACAATATTTTGCTGTGGAGAGTAGGATGTCGATACCACAGACCTAGGATCTGGGTCTTCAAATATAGAACAATCCTGTGATGTTTCTGCACACAGTTTCTTTATTGCGTCATTGACCTTTAAGGCCATTACCAACTTTAAAGGTGGAACCAGGCAAGTCTCACTTTTTATGTACTTCAAATCGTTGAGACATTCAACACCTATTTCTAAAAATGTTTTACGGATAGCTATTTTGTCTATACCCGGGACCACTTTTACCACAAACTCAATAACCTCTTCCATCCGTGAAACGAAATAGAAAATCCTTTATATGTGTTGTAACTAATAATATTTTGCAGCAAATATATATAACACAAAAATAAACCTAAAGCATTACTTTCTTCTAATAATAGGTCAACAAATGGTAAAAAAATATTACTGTGCTGAAATAAAAGCTGTTCTGCCAAAGAAATACTGCTGTCACCTCTAGGCATTATATGAACAAAGAATTAATGAATATTGAATCAACAGAAACACAAATAAGTTTCATACAGTAAAAATTAATAATTTACTGCACCAAATTTGGAATTTCACCTGCTTACTTTTCCCAACTACTCTGCAAATCCAAAAATATTATGATACAGCTTGGAGTTAATATTGTCTGTTTTCCTTTCAAGAACAATGAAATTAAAATCAGGCACTAAGATAAAATAGTTATTTTCTGGATGCTCTTTTTATATTAAGTAAATTGGTGATATGCTTAAGTACAGTTGTTGGATATCCCAAACTATCATACACTGGGTATGGCTCCTAATCTTGAAATTCGATAATCGGCACACACACTATGTCATCAGTTTCATGAATCTTAAAAAAACTAACTGTTTGTTGATAGATACCGTCAGCCATTTATCCAGTGACAAATAATTTTGATTCGTCAGTTTGTACAAATTATTTTACAATGATAATATTTAAATGTAAACCGGTTTTAAAAATGAGTGCAACATTGGCTTCCTCTAAAACTGCAAGAATTTCCAACTATAAGTTTTTCAGTTGCCATGTTTGTTGTATTAATTGCTTGGTTAAATGCACAACTGAATAAAAAAGGATCATATGGTGACCCAGTATGTATTCCAGATTGACGACAAATACGACCTTCCTTGGAATATGCTGCTTGCAGGAGCTGAGAAGCTAATGTTTTTGACTTAACGTTTTTGTTAATTTTTTTTTTTGTATTTCTTGCAGCTGACTGACATCTCTTGAAGTATTGGTGTTTAGACTCAAATATCATAGTGCCCAGTCTTGACAGTGGGCCATATTCTTGGGTAATGCAACATGTAATGGTGTTTAGGCCTAAGTGGCACATCTGGGAAGAGAGTTCTTTTGTTACTGAAATAATCATGGTCAGATCCATTAGATCTGCCACAAGCCGGAAATCTAGTTTCGGAGACATTACGATCTGACACACATGCAGAAGAAGAAGGAACGATTGCCAAGCTGGATGAGAGTGGTCACATATTTTATTGTCAACATAAAATTGCAACAATCGAATGAATATCCATACTTAAACTGCATGTCCATCTAATTTGCCACCTGAAATGGTGATTTGGGAAGGTTTGTTGTTTGAGTCATCTTTGTATTTAAATGTTTCAATTTTTCTATTCAGTATCTCAATTGAAATCCAACCTTCATTTTCCAGAGAGTTTATCATTAATGGCAGATCATACTGAGCCACTCCTTCAAAAATATCGTGAAATATGCAAGGCGACAAATGGTCAACTACATGGAAATATTTAAGAATGTTGAAAACTGAATTCATTTTTATCCCTTCATAGTTATCTACATTACCTGATGTTACTGTATTCACTGCTGATTGGTAAGAGTCTGTGATTCCGACGACACCATAACGCTTTCCACGTTCAAAATCCTTCTTTGTTATATTGCAGAAACGACAGAAATAATGTGTAGAGCTGAAATTTTCTAGAAAACCACACAAAAATGACTTGCGAGATTGTCTCCAGCAATAAAACTTATTGTGCCCCGCACATTCTTTGTTCCAGTCTGCAACCCTTCTGTTTCAAGAACCTGTAGATCAATCACCAACCTCTTGAATATGATTTCTTGACCAAAATATTTCACATCTCTGGACTTGCAGAGCAGAACAAGTTGAATACCATCAACATTTGCCCTATTCCTTGGATGCAAGTTTCCCACAGAAAAATACTCTGCAAACATTTCTAGTTCCTTTTTACTTGACCCCAAAGATTTGCGATCAAGAATTCATCTTGAAAGAGTACAAGTTGCAAAGCCTGAGGATCAGCAGTGAACAGTGCATTTGATTTTAACATTATCCCATCTGCATGGCGGAACGCGGGTAGGCAGTCTAACTGAGGGCTCCTGATTTTCCAGATTTTTAACGGTGAACAACACAGTCTGAAATATAAATAAATGTTATAGACGTGTAGCTGGACATATTTCCTGTGAATATATGTTTTAATATTTAGTATCTGCATGTCGGAATTTGTGATATTTAGTGTTACGTTTCCGTGCACCGAGTCAAAATGTCTAATAAAGACTTTAGCAAGAAGCTCGACAGCCTGGAAGAACAGGTTTGCCAACAGCTGCGAGACCTAGAGCAGCGTTTCGAGACCCTGGCCAGCGCGCAGCTCGTGGATGTCGACACACGTAAGACTGCTTTAGTGAACCTCAACAACGATCTTGCTGAATTTACCAGCAGTTTCAAAGAAGAACTAAAGGGACTGCGTCAGGAGCTGCAGGCTGTCAAGAAGACTGTAAGTACACAAGGTGAGCGAGTAGATGAACTTGAGCAGTACAGCCGGAGAAATTGCTTACTCCTGGGGAAAACATCGCATATTTGGTGCTCGACATTATTAACACTAAACTTAATATTAACCTTCACAATATAGACATAGATCGCACTCATCGGATTGGGAAACCGAAGAGGGCTGTCGCAGATGTTTGAGCGTGAGGGTGCTCGGCCTATCATAGTCAAGTTTGTGACTTACCAATAAAGGCAACAAGTGTTTCGTGCAAAGCGAGCGCTTAAAAACACTCCTATTCTTATAACAGAATCTCTCACTGTTGAGAGACACAAAAGAAAAATTTGTTGCGAAACAATGCTGGACCTATGGTGGTAAAATAATTATTCTAAGAGAATATGGCCGCAGAGATTACATTTCAACAAGCAGGGAACTAAGACAATTGATTTAACAGCAGAGTCAGGAGTTTTAGTCATAACCATGTGTTACTTATATGATGTCAAATAAAAATTTAGTTTGTGTTATTAGGTTAGATAATTTTAAGAAGTTCATCGTCGTATTTGAGTTTTGTAGTGTAGTATTTTTTTCAAATCAGTTTTTATGTGTATGTTACTCGTTGGCGCTTACTGTGTTGCATCATTCCTCTATTTCCGCGGATGTTGAGTACAAAACAACGCTGTCTTTTTTTCTTATGGTCAGATCTCTCCCATTAGAAACACAGTTGGTACCCCTGAGTCCAGTCGCGCCCTTGTTGCAGGAACTGTGCTTGGCAACCTCTAGCGACAATGAAGACCCTCCATCTCCCTCACCCCGCTCTCTCCCCGAGACCTTGAAAGTGATTCATGTGAATGCTCAAAGCTTAGTAGCTCACAAACATGAACTAGAGGCAATCGTAGCTCCTCTGATGCTGCACTGTATTTTAGTTTCGGAAACCTGGCTGGTACCCACACTACCTGATAGTATTGTTTCACTTGAGGGTTATAATCTCTATCGCAACGATCGAGAAAATAAAAGAGGTGGAGCCGTAGCAGTTTACGTTAAGAATGATATTAGAGCTAAAATAATATAGTTTTCCCCCATATCCTTACAGTGCGTCTGCCGAATACCTGTTTGTAGAAGTGGCTCTCTCATCTGTCAAAGTCTTGTTGTCAGTCGTACATAAACCTCCTGAAGTTACGGATATTTTAAGTTTTGAGACAGATCTCATGGCACTAAGATACCGATATGAAAATGTAATTGTCATGGGAGACTTTAATACCGATTATAAATGCGAGTCAAGCGACAGCCGAAGATTGCACTGTATGTTCACTTCCTCTAATCTTACGTTATGCAATCAGTCACCAACATATTACACTACACATTCGGAATCCTGGCTTGATCTAATATTCACATCTGGCAATGACAAAATTGTTACAAGCGGACAAATAGCTGCTCCTGGCATTTCTCACCACGATATAATTTATATATGTTTTGATGTCAGGCATAATAAAACCAATGGTAACCAAGTAACGTTTAGAAATCACAGTAAACTTAATGAACTATTATTCTCTGATGCAGCATTCTTGCCATGGCACTATATATACCAAACCCAAAACTCGTTCATTACGAGTCTAATGGATAAGCACGTGCCACTAGTAACTAAACGTGTAATGTGACCACCTGCCCCATGGATTACTAACACAATAAAATAACTTATGTGCAAACGTGACTCTGCGTATCGTTCATTTAAACATGCTCGCAGAAATTCTGATAAACTGGCTGCGGAGTTATTCTAGGATTATAGGCAACTGCAGAATAGGTGCACACATGCTGTCAGGAAAGCAAAATTAGAATACACTGAAAATTTACTATCAGCTGCTTCGTCATCTAGAGTTTTGTGGCAAAGCCTTAGAAATTTGGGTGTCGGCTGTAAACTAAGAATAAGTGAGCCACCAGATGTGCCGTTAGAAGAACTTAACGCTCATTTTGTTGAAGTACCTAACAAGATAAACTTAACGTATGCCGACTCTAAGTTCGAGGAAGGAAATTCTTTAGATACCTCATATCATAACAAAAAGTTTACATTCCATAACGTAACGATAACTGAAGTTGTGCGCGCAATTAACCGAATCACATCTAAGGCCTCTTTCACACAGTCCGGGCAAACGCCCGGTCGGGTAACTACCCGGACGGGCGGCACCCGTCTCTTGTCTTCACACGATGACAATGTATATCCGGGTGGACGCCCTAGTCTGGAAGTGTCTGCGAGGGTATATGGACGCAGTTCGCCAGCTGTGATGGATAGACGCAGAAAAGCTATTGTTATGGCTTTGTT
>PNEQ01084372.1:0-18693 GCA_003012365.1 Medauroidea extradentata | reverse complement strand
TGACTCCTACAAACTGACTGATACAAACTGACTCCTACAGACTGACTGCTACAAACTGACTCCTACAAACTGACTGATACAAACTGACTCCTACAGACTGACTGCTACAAATTGACTCCTACAAACTGACTGATACAAACTGACTCCTACAGACTAACTGCTACAAACTGACTCCTGCAAACTGTCTGCTACAAACTGACTCCTGCAAACTGTCTGCTACAAACTGACTCCTGCAAATTGTCTGCTACAAACTGACTCCTACAGACTGACTGCTACAAATTGACTCCTACAAACTGACTGATACAAACTGACTCCTACAGACTAACTGCTACAAATTGACTCCTACAAACTGTCTGCTACAAACTGACTCCTGCAAACTGTCTGCTACAAACTGACTCCTGCAAACTGTCTGCTACAAACTGACTCCTGCAAACTGTCTGCTACAAACTGACTCCTACAAATGAACATTTAACTGAACAAACTTGACATAAATAGTTTTGAAAACATTACTCTGCATGAAACTTCTTTCTGAGGTACGATCGGACCTGACAAACGCGGATGGTAGCAACCAAATTCTAGTGTTTATATTTGGTACGGTAGTAAAATTCAGCTTGCTCTGTTACTTAGAGAATGTTGTCTGTCATTGCGAATCAATGTGTAACCTTGCGTGTGGAAAACTTGACATTAGTAACTTTTAGCACACCGACGGCTCGCGCCCTACTGAAACTGGATTCGAAGCGATGCTTACATATATTAACTTTTCTAGCAAACTTTGGGCTCATATTTTCGAATGTGCTTTTTGTGAACTAATGTAATTTAGGGCGGTATGAATAATGATGGACTTATTTAAATTATAAGTATTAAATGAATAGCAGTAGTATTTCAATAAAAAATTACTGATCGAATCTTTCTATGTTTTTTGTTGAACTATAGTATTTGTTTCTACCTGTACTAATGTGATTATTTTCTTGATAAGTTTTGTGTGCAACTATGATAAGTATGTGTCGGGTATTGAGGAAGGGGCATTTGTAGTTAAGACGAGTAATACAGAAATGCTAGTTCTGTATACGGGTTAGACATCGAATAAGTTAATGTAAGTTGGTTTATATACAATGTACGTGAACATTTAAGAATGAATGGGGTGAGTGAGAGATTGTGGTAAGTGCTCAACATCTAAGCCTTTAGCTCTGGAAGAATTGTTAGGATTAAGTCAGGCTGAGTTAGGTAATTGAAAGGAAAGAAAGACGTGTTAGTACTGTAATACGTATGGAAGAAACTCTTAAAGGTACGAAATAATGAAATTGATTTCGAATTTACATACTATGTAAGAAAATGAATGAAGAAAACATCTGAAGCTTTACACGTAGTCATTAATACTCTCGCTTATTAGTATAATATTGTAAAATGTATTTTACATACATGTTGTGCATCGTATATGATGTCTGTTGTTGGTGAAAAGTAAACGTCTATACTGGATTAGATATTCCATCTTGAATGATGATAACTCTAACTAATAGAACCTTACCCTACCCTAGGAAGAATTATACAAGCTACTGATTGAGCCGTAACCTTCTACAGGTATGTCCTTCGGCAAGGGGCGTGATGCGTTTTCAGAAAGTAAAACGTCGTCGTAATTTATGGTGAAAAAATTTAAATCTCTTGGTTTGTATGACGAGACAAAATACAAGACACGAACAACAAAGAGTTGCTTTCCTTTATCTCTCAAACGATATAAGTTAGTGCTAGCAAAAAAATGTGAAATTTATGAATACACTTGAAATCAAAACATGAAATTTGGTGACACACACGTAAGCAGGACTCTATATAGGATAACAAGATTTAAGGTAAGAACAAAACTTATATTTATAACTGAAGTAAGTATACGAATAGCAGCAGTCGGGAGAGGTGATAATTCAATAGTGAAGAGGTAACATCACCTCCAGTGAAGATGGAAAATATTCGTATGTGTTCTTACTGTATGACTGTATTTATGAAGAAAATATCTGTATGTGTGCGTGAATTCTGATGATTTCAAATTGGTATTCGTAGTATGTACCAGTGAGAAAACTACGATATCTGGATTGGACAAAGCAGCAACTGGATAAGGCATGCGGGTTAGAATTTGATAAGGTCTCGTCTCTCTAGCTAAAAGTCGCCATTTAAGGAAATTAAGACCGATACGCGGCTATGGTTTAACTTCGTGAAAATCGACGTTAACACCTTCTAGACACCAGTGCAACTAATGCGACAAGACATTTGCGTATGGATATGCTGTATGGAGACAAGGAATAAGTAAATGTAAAACGAACGCGTGTCGTACAGTATATTGATGTTGGATTGGAAAAGCTGTAGACTGTATGCACGTATAACGTATAAGTACAGGTCACGATATTCTTCCTGCACAGCAACAAGATTCGATGACAGAATGAACTTGGGAGAAAATTGAACCAACTACGAATAATGTGTTAATGACGAAGCCATCAGAAACTTCTGTTTCGTATGTGAACAACCCGGAAAATTTGTTAATGGAGGTTAGATACCCATGTCGATTCTGTGACACGAATTTTATTACACGTTGACGTGGTAGGTTAGGCGGTATGAGACGAAAAAGATGTATGAATGAGGACGGTTTGGCTTATTCTATACTAGGGTGTTTGAAGTGCGGGCGTGAGTTCAAGTGTATTAATACGTCAGTCAATAAAGAATATGACGAGATGCTTACGACGAACATGTTAAAAGTTGAGAAGCTAAAGCATCTAGGGTTGAACATGTTACAGATGCTTATAATAAAATTGTAATTGTACTGATGTGGTCGGCTTTCTGAGGTAGTCTGAAGACATATTATGAAATGAACTCAACAAGAACATTTGTACAGTTCTTAGGAGTATGAAAGAATATTCGGTTCGATAACTTTGAGAAGAGTTGGAAAATCATTGAGTTAAGAAATATAATCGCGTGCGATTTCACTAAACTGGTACCGTATTAAGACACGCATTGCAGGAAAGCAATCAAGACGATGAATGTACCACTATATGACATTTATGAAATTGGATGAAAAAGAGATGGTTGTATAAGGTTCAATGAAAAGTAACTTTCCAATGACTACAACTCACTTCGGAAATAAAGACTGAACAGTATGTGTTCGATATTTCCTGTAACTATAGTGGGAATGCTAGTAGTGAAGTAACATTTTACCTACAACAGTGAATTAGTTATGATATGTGTCTTCGTGTTGAACAACTTCGACTGGCACTGCGGTAGCTTTACCTCTGTTGGTGACATCTTCGCCGGTGATGACTACCACTGCTGTCATGACAATGACTATGACGGCGAATGGGACTTCCTTGTCAAAACTGGCAATATATGTGACTGGGCTCAACGAAGCATGGATGATGCTTCTTTTATGAGGCCTTAGTGATCACGTTTGCATTGTGACGACACGAAGTTGATGAGAGCACTAAACTAGGGTTTTTTGTTGCTTAATCAAGCAATATATGGACAAGACTGTAATTGTTTCAAAGTGAAAATCAAATATATTTTCAAGGGATGTGGTGTTTGTCTTACAAGTAGTTGATTATAGATTACGTATAAGTAAATAAAATGTGATGTTTGGGGAATCAGGGGTTTTTATTAGTAAATACAGAATAGAAAATAGTAATATACGAAACTGAAATAGCTGTTCTGGTAAGGAAGCTTACCAGTGATATGACATTTAATGATGATGCTATTTGCATAGTTGCGAGTTGACGTGAATGTGTAACTGCTCGCTAAGCAGTATATGTACTGTAGAAGAGTGTGATGATCAGTTCGGACAGGCTCTGACAGGACTGGTGGAGAGTGAGTGTAGAGTTGTCAGGGGGTATTGGGTGGGGGGGGGGGGGTTGGTAGGTGCGCGGTTGTAATGGTGGTGTTTTTTTGCATAAGTAGTACGGATATCAAATGACATGCGAGTTTCTTCAATGCAGTGGTGTTTTTCGGATGGTGTACGCCATGATTGAAAGTAGTTTAAGAGTCTTCCATATGAAAGTATCCAGAATATTTTTTTTTTTTTTTTGCGAATTAATGATTTTATCGGAATTTGAAAGAACATTAGCTAAGTTCGTAGTAGGATGAGTGCAGACGGCGGAGTTCTGTAGGAAATAACATCCGTGTAGTTATAGTAAAGAATTGTAATAAAAAATGTTTGAAATAGTTTATTGATTGATTTTATTGGGAATCAATCAGATATAGCTAAGAAGGAAGTGATTTTAAGTAGTATTCATTAATGGAATTTAAAAAAAAAAAATTAAAATTATTTTAACAAAATTTTTATTTTTAAAACATATCGATTAATTTAGAAATTGATGATTAATACGAAGTCTTAATCGATGGTAATTACTTCTCAGGGTCATCTAGCTGTTATGTGAAGACATAGATGTCATGCTGATTTAGTGAGAATTATAAAGGAAATAATGTTTAGACGATGGATAAGAAGGTGGTGGTAAAGTAGGGGGAAAAGAGGGGAATCCAACAGGTGACTAACAGTCAGTTAAATACTTTCTGGGTAGGGGAGGGGGTATGGAAACTTTATATATACATGTGAAAGTGGTGGGGGAGCCATTGTGTCGATGGAGCTCGTCCGGATAAGACGTGTCGGTGATTATTTAAATAATTTTATATATTTAAATTTTTTATATAAAAGTTTTTTATTAAATAGTTTTTATTAAAAAGTTTTCATATAAAAATAATTTTAGTAAATTTATATTTATTAAACATGCGCGGGGTTAGAATGGAATGCGAAAATTTTTCGGAAGACTCGGACGAAACCCCAAGATGGTGGCCGGAAACAAGATGGCATCCGGAAACTAGATTGAGGTAATATTTTTTTCGGGATTTTTTTTTATTTTTCGGAATTTATCGGAATTTATCGAAATTATTGGAATTTTTTAAATTTTAGATTTTTTTGGAATTTTTTAATTCTTTTAAAATTTTTTTAATTTTGGAATTTTTGGAAAATTTAGGTAGTTTGACACTCAAGGCCAAGGTCAGGTTAAAGGTCAATGACATCCAACATGGCGGCCGGGGCCGTGACGTCGCAACATGGCGGAGGAGATCCACACTCGGGCGAGGCTCCACACACCGGCTCCTGCACCAGAAGGAACCAAAACATACAACTAGAAGTCTATAAAAATAACTTACAAACCATAAAAAAATATATAAGCACACTTTATATAACTTAATATTTGGTTTTTTATCTGAGAAAAAAAAAAGATACAAAAATGTTAAAATAATGTATTCAATTAAGGAGTACGGACAGTTGAGGTGTTGAGTGAACGACTGGAATACCCAATCGTCGATTAAATCTAAACTACTCGTCATAATTCGATGGGATTTTTTTGCCGAGTGGTTAATCTATAGCGGAAGGCTATTTATACAGCACTGGGCGGTAGTACGCTTTACTTTAGAGTAAAAATTTGAAAACTGTGTTTAAAAAATAAGGGGTTTGAACCACAAAATGCATAAAAACGAACAATTTTAACTCATAGTTTTTAGTACGATAATATCCAGGACTCTATAGCAACGGAGTTTCAAAAATATTCACTGTTTGATTTTCAAATAATTTTACTCTCCGAAAACCTCTGCGCGAGTGGTTTACTGACGTTAAAATTATTTTAAAATAAAAACCCAATATTTTTAAATTTCAGTTTTTATTGAGTCCTAGATATTATCGTACTAAAATAAAAAAAATACTGTATTTAATTATAATGTATTTTTGTGGCTTCAATCACTTATTTTTCTAAATACCGTTTTTAAATTTTTTTACTCGAAAGCAAATAATACTACCGTCCAGTGCTATATAAATAGACGTTCGCTAGTGAAATATTTACACGGCAAAAAAAATTTTTATTGGAATAAGATGAGTAGTTCAGATTTTATCGACGGTTGAATAACCCTAATTCTCTTCCGCCTTCAACCCCTTGTCGCTTTCCGACTTATTCTACAAACAGCGCTAATTTTATTTACGCTTCAAATGACAACAATTAAGGAATTGACGCTCATTTCTTCTTCCACACTCGTGTAAAATTTGTTTTTCAATTTATTTTCTAGCCGAAAGAAGGCAGTATGCTGCTGTTAAAGCAATCTGCCGAAGAATGAAGTATAAAATTTTTTTTATTAATCAAAAGAATATAATATAATATTTGACATATAAGCAATATGCCAAAAAAATGAAGTGTGCCTCAATTAGTGTGGCTTTAGGTTGTCCAAATGTGAAATTCATACTGTTATACTCGATCGAAGTAACGGTAGATTTTTTTAGGCATTACTAGTGTTTATATTTTCCTCTAGTAGAAATTTTTAGCATTCATATTATTCCTATAACGGCATGTCAAATACCATAATTAGCATTATATGGCAACCCCAAACCCAACGAAAATCAACATACTTACAGGAATGAAATGGTTTACACTAAAATAGAGATGTCGTGAGTTACGTACTATAAGTTATAAAATTATACCTTGTTACAACGACGTCAAGCTTATAGTTATGTTAACTGGCAACAACTCGTGATGTATGTCGGCAGTAACAAGTGCACATTCTCTTCTACGACGCGACCAGCTGCCATGGCGAGGTGTCGAGTGCGGTAAGAGTTTTAGCAACATGTCCCCGCCCTCTCACGACCCCAGGCAAACTGGATAAAAAATCAGAGCTGAACTCACAATTTACAAATACGACGCCTGCCGTGCATCTGGAGTATTAGCGATACATATAGTTGTCACATAAAACTATCAAAAATTATATTGATAATATGACAATTTTAATGACCAGTTGATGATAACTGCACGAGAACAATGTTTCAGCATTTGTTATATCGCTGAAAAGTTAGGCGTCTTAAGGAACGTTACACGTTTATGACATTGGATGTCTGATGACTTCCCGACGCAGACAAACAAGAACTATTCAGCGCAATACGGTCTATACAACATATTACAAGACAGTACCGGACTCCGTGGGCACCACACCCCTTCCCGACCACCAACCACATTTTAAAGCCCAGCGCTTGTCGATGCCTGCGCAGTGCCTTCTGGCTGATATAGGCTGTAAGGATTTATATTACACAGTATCGTTCGTTTCTCGCGGTCTCATGTAAGAGGGCGTGGTAGATAAATAAGCGCTGAGTTCTACAACTGAGATCTACACTTTTTGAAAGTCAATATAGAAAAACTACGAAACATCAGTCCTTGATAATTATATTTGCCAACTTTATGAGCAATCATTTACCCGTAATGATGCATTTGTTATGCGTGATCTCTTGCACCACAATTAAATGTACGAGATCTCGACGTCAGAGGTAGTTCTTCGGACGAATGTTAATCGAGAAAAATGTTTGCTCAGAAAGTTGGCAAAAATATTGTCTGGGATTACTTTTTTTTCCGCAAATTGGTTTCGAGAAACCTACAATTATGAACTAATACTTTTAGCGCTGAATTATACATAAGTATATAACACACTCAAGACTGAAGGAGACGTGTACAGAAACAAGGTTCGCCAACTTGAAGCCTCTGGACGCTGTCCCTTTTATTACGAAGAATGATTTGGACAGGGTCGCACAAACTATACATAAAGCGTACCCGCCGAGTAGGCAATGAATATTGTATTCCGCTGCTCTCGCGGAAGTGAATACATTTAAATGTGACCGACGTAGTTCCGTTACGGAACAACTCTGGTTGAAAACCAAGACAACACGAAACCCAATCTCATTCAACGACCAATATATTTTCATCGCACATTAAAATCAAACATTTAAATATACACTTACATTTTATTAGTGCCTTCACCGATATGTACACTGTGATGAACATAGAATTAACTTCAGTTGTCTATACATAGGCACAGACTTAAAAAAAAATGTACGTTGACGCGCCTGCGGCTGTTCAACGGAGTTTCGTTTGTACGCATTGTATGAGTAACGGAATTCTGACAATGTTTGCCGTTTGCCGAGGCAGCTGAGCGGCCAGTAGAAGTTCCTCGAAAAATGCTCAATGCGCTTGAATATTGTGTACTTAGGAATAGTATGCAAAGAACGTTGCTTATGTGTACACTCTCCTACAGTACTAATTTCAAAGCTAATTTTATTGTGGCTAAGTATGGCGAAAATTGATGCTTTTACGGTCCTTTTTTGGTAAGATAATCTGTGTATAATTATACGCGTGTACAATATATCTTAGTCTTTAATATCAAATTGTAAAAGTATACGGGCACCAATGAGTGTCACGTAGGAGTAATCTGTCGGCAAGAAGACTGCACGCCAGGTCAGTGATGCGTTTAGAGGTTAGGGTGAGGCGTAATGTTCATGCTGTTTCGCACCTAGCACACTGCAGTTTAGACCTCGGGCGCCCAGAATTCATCCACCAAAGCAGTCCCTTTAAGACGGTTCATGGAAAGCGACACGGCAGCGATGCGGCGACAAGGAGCTACGCTGTAGCAATACAACGTCAAGGAGCGACATGGTAGCGGTACGACGACAAGGGGCGACACGGTAGCAATGCGACGACAAGGAGCGACACGGTAGCAAGGCGACGACAAGGAGCTACACTGTAGCGATACAACGACAAGGAGCGACACGGTAGCGATACGACGACAAGGAGCGACATGGTAGCGGTACGACGACAAGGGGCGACACGGTAGCAATGCGACAAGGAGCGACACGTCAAGGAGCAACGCGGCAGAGGTGCGACGGTGATTCGGCTAGAAGTCTGCAGCGGCGGGAGTGCTGGGAACCACGGCATGTGTAGGACAAACTAGAAGACGACACTAGTGTGGAGAAAGATACGTGTGCAATGTCGTGAATGAGACATTTTAAGTGTAACTGACTAGTGTTATTGGAAAACGGGTATTTGTACTTTAGCGAAATGTTCATTTACTCGTCGTGTATTTCTCTAATACTAGGTACTGTAATTACCTACTAAGTGTAGCTATAGCTTGACGGAATTGTAAACTGGGGGAAGTAAGTGTGTGTGCGGTTTTGTCAACTTTATACGGTTTGTAAACAATACTAAATTAAGTTTAACATTTTTTGTCGTAATTTTGCCAACCTGAACCAGACTGGCAATGGCCAAGATAAATTTTTTACAACAATACTTTGTAATGGATATGATATTATCTCCTAAAAAAATAATTTACTCAAACACTTAGAAGGATCTCAGTATTATCTCCTTAACTTCAAACGGATGGCTGCAACTTAAATTCATATTCCTTTTCTCAGTTAAACTAGAGGCAATTGATATCACCTATAATTATAACGCAAACGCTTTCACAGCTAACTTCCAAATTATCACTTGTACTGGTAGAGTACTTCTAACCCCCATCAATTCAATTTGTCAGGGATGGAAAATTATCGATGACGAAACATTTCCAGAATCGTTATATCTCCAAACGCGCACTATAATGTTCTCCAATACGTTTAATTTCACAGTGCAGATCTAGCGTTTCTGAATTATCGTTTTATCAGTAATACACGGAAACCGCACAGCGTGATGAACAGTTTTCCAGTACTCGTTATCGCCGTAGCTGGTACACTGAATACTCGAGCAAAATTTATTGGACGAAGACGAAATACTACATCTTCCCCAAACATGTGAAATGGCGTCTGGTAGATTGCTGGGCAATGCTTCCAAACGGTAAAGAAGAAATAATCGAAATAGTAATATAATAAACAAATATCTAGAATTAACAATAAAACTGTGGCGCTTATGAAATAATAATAACTATCATTATTGTTAAAATTATTCATTTTCTAAGGCTTACTTAAAAATAAGCTATTTATGTGAAGCACAGCGGAAAAAATAATTCTCGCACATGGCAGCAAACTGACAATGTATGGCAACACTGCTGCTGTGCTGCATGTTGTAATTTACATAACGCAGGTGGTTGGCCGATAACTGCAGTCAGCTCACGGCCCGCGCATTACAAACCAGCTGTTCAGCGACTCCCGTATTTGGAAAGACTGGGACCTACTTGAAACTGCGAGTTCATTCCATAGAGGTAAATATTTAACATGCATAACAAGACTTCTTCCTTTTTTTATATTAAATATATTTTGATCAATTTAGTTTCACAATGCCATTTCTGAAGTTTTCCGATAGTGGCTTACATGCAGTTAACTACGCTAAGCTTTACGTGGGAAGGGCAGCTTTCAAATCAACTGGATGGAGTTATGCAGAAGGAAATCAATCCATAAATTACTGGAGCTGAAATATTCAAGGTCTAAGTTTACTGTGTATACCTAAACCTTGTAGAAACAGATTATTTTTGCCTCTTATTTTTATTCAAATAGTATGATTTAATACGTGTTATTTTTCTATGATACGCTTCTTGCGTTCTTCTTCTATTTGGTTTGATTATCTCAAAATAAATTACTTTGTTGACTGATTCCCTTTTGCATAACTCCATCCAATTTGAGTAATTTGTAGGATTTTTTTCAAACTCAGGCAACGTAAAGGCACAGGGAAGGCATCTATGTTTTATTTAATGTTGGTATTGACGTAATGCATCTACCTTGTAGAAACCTACGTAGTATATGTCATTGGTTAATTACTTTCAATAGTTTCAGATGCCGTAATTGATGCAGCATGCAAGTACTCGTGACGTCAGAAATGATAGCAGTAGGCTACATATGCTATGCTCTAACGAAAAAAAATTCTCAGAAACGAAACTGAAACATAAATTATTATGAAAAAAAAAATTATAATGAAAAATGACGACAGCAGTGCTCGGCTGCGAAACGGTGAGCAGAACTTCAGTCTGACTGTTAACGATACATTTTTAAGTTTCGTCTCATTACGAATAACATTTGAAAAAGCTTTCGTATCCATATGGTAGCTTCCTGTTCTTGCAAATGAAGGTAAAACAGTAAAAATGGTATTTTGTTGGCGACATTTACAAATTGTGCATTCATACAAAATTCCTAAAATAAAAGCTAAAACTTCTACACAGTTAGGTGTATAGTTCGTAAATGCATAAGTTACAGACTACGAGAACAAAATTAGTATTTATGAACATTCTGTATAGTAATATTGGCTTTGTTGTTATTTATATTATTAAGAATGACACTGAGTTAAGATCAAGAATAATTTGTAAAACACGTACAGAGAAAACTTGATAAACATTGATGTTAAGAACTATAAAAGACTTTTGGTAGACAATCAATTTTAAAGAACCGTAAGCAGGGGTGACTCTGGACACGTGGGATGACTTTGGGATATTTTATACTATTTTTATTTTCCATGCTTCTCAACTGTAAGTTTTACGTTAGTTAAATGTCATGTTGGTATTTATTATTCGGAATTAATTGCAAAAATAAATTGATTTATTTATGGTACAATATTTGAGAAAAAAATTTTTAATGTACTAAAGTCACCCCGCATTCAGTATGTGAATTCTCGTAGTACATGTACTTTTAAGCATTAACTGATATAAGTTTTTTTTTTTAACTAGGTTACCTACTTGTTACAGCAGATGTTAAATTAAAACACAGTTTACTACATAAATAGTATAAACATGTGCTGTACATTATTTAAACTCGCATTTAGTGTGTCTTTTTTTTTTACTATATTAACGCCATAAAATTATAAAACTGCAATATATTTATTGTGAATGAGCAATTACTCATAGGTCTATATCGTAAATCTGACTTGTCCAGAACCACTTTGTTCAGTGGTGTAGTGTGGTCGTGTTCCAAGCCATGCAGTATTAGCACCGAATCAGTGAGAGATGTTGGTCAGTGCTTAACATCGAGGTCTATAACACTGGTGAGGGTGACATGAGGTGAGTATGGAGCAGAGCCGGAATGAAGGGAAAGGGGAAACGGAGGTCTTCCACAAAACCTGTCGACCAGCGGCATCACGGTTCTCACGTGTGAAAATCCGCGGACCGAACCCCCCGGAAATCAAACCCGGTACTACACCGACTAATATGCCTACGCTTTGAGCACTTGGTGTTTGTGTTACGAAGGTCGAAGTGTATAAAGCCAGGTGCACACTATCAATAATTCAGTATAGAATCCCGAACCAAATAGCACTGCGACAGTGCATACCGCAACTATGCTGGTTCCAGACAGATTCCCATTAATTCCACAGATGGAGCGCATCCTATTTTTCATCGTAGTGATGCTCACGCGCACGCGCAGTGCACACTCTCAGCCACGGAGCACGCGAAGAACGCAAGCAGGGTTGCCAGTGTGATCTGAATAGAGATAAAATTCTTTATTCCTACTAAACACACGACTGCCAGCGTTATCTAAACTTAAATATACAAGATAATTTAACTTACTTGGAAGTCACACGCGTGGCTTGTTATGAAATATCTTTCGAAAAATTTACAGTTATAATTTACGGATTATAGCAACCAACATCGCAAATATATTTTTCTTCTTAATGTACTGAAAGTTGTAAGCAAACAGTGATAGTGTGCATACAACACAAAAGTTTTGCTACATAATTCTGGTAAAAAAACACTATGGATGTTTATGAACGGAAATAAGTAATGAAATAAGTATAGAGTTAAGGATAGTGTTCACTGGACTGGTTCCTTGTCTCTTTTACACGACTGGCTAGAGTGTACCTGCTACTACAAGTCTACTGGTTACGGACAACTCGGTGCTGTGTACAGTTATCTCTTACCACCGTACATCTTGGAACATTCCACCTTACCCCACTGACTGAGCTGTCGCAAGTAGCTATTGTGTAATAACTCTGGATGGAAACAAACGTCTTCAGAGGTCGAAACAGCACACACACACATCGTCGGCGGGACTCACGTGTTGCCTTGTTGCCCGCAGCACGGCGCCACGGTCTCCGGAAGAAGAGTTTGTGGACCGCCTCGCCCCGGGCCAATGGCGTGCTCGTGTTTCCAACCAGAGCGGTGCCCTGTTTAATTGGGTCCTGACCTCCGCCGCGCTGACCCCGACAGGTGTTGCAGCTGGCCGGCGCGGACGGTGGTGGAGAGAGCGGGCCGAGAACACAGCGAGAAAGAAGAAGAGAGAAATGTAGTCGTAATGCGGCTCAGTAGAACAAAGTTTCAGTAAACAATAACTTCAGTAAAGTTTTCAAGAGTCCAATAAGTCACGAGAGCAGTTTCCCAATATAATCGTGCAGGCGAAACTGTCCAACTAGCGCGAATGCAACTATAATCATACCGACAACAATGAAATGGAACTGAATGCAGTGTTGAACAGTGTCACTGAAAGAAGCAAGAAACAACTATTATGTGTAACATTAATAAATTTTAAAATATGTACTGCGGACTTCACATCTAGAAAAATTTTACCATTTGTATAAACTATGCAAAGTATTTGTTTAGCTTTCCCGTCATCCCCCGTCATCTTCAAATCGTTAATTGCTTGTAAGCGTTTAGACTCAACCTGGCAATCGACACAATTTGGTCACGTGACTGAGCAAATATACCTTATTCCAGTTCATAGCGGAGAGTTGCCTATTTTGGACCGCCGCCTCAGTTGGACCCTGGAATTTTCCGCTCGACTGGTGTAGGTCGTTCGGGATAAAGTGAGCACTAAAAATTCAACCTTTGAAAAGTATCACTAGCCGTTACTGCATATAATTCAACATTAACTTTAGTTGCCTTACTGCTTGTATGGTTGACAGCGAAATTACGCAATATAGTTCCGTGTATTTTACTGTTTAAATACAATAATACTGAAACAAAATCAACCAAAATTGACGTAACTGTATTTAATATAATTAATAATTTTTTTATCAAATTATGTAGGTTTCTATCGACTGCACAATTTATCTTACACGCGCAGACAAGTGATGTGTCCGTCGTCAGCCGTTACGGGCGGAAGGATGTGAATTATCAGAAAATAGAACTTTAGCAGGGCTTTTTTGAGTGCTCACTTTATTCCGAACGACCTATATAACACGACTGTCTATGTGGCCAGTGCGCAGTGTAGCCACCCCTCCTCCCGTGACCCTGTCGAAGGTCGAGTGTCTGGCGCCACTGGTCCGCACACAGTGAGGTTTAGAGGATGTGGTACATATTTCAACGCTAAAAGCATTAATCTATAACTGTAGGTTTCTTGAAACCAATTTGCAAAAGTTAAACAATAGCAATCCTAAACAGTAGTATTAGACAACGTTATAAACAAAAATTTTTCCAGTGTTACGAACTTCTGAGGCACAATCTCTGACGCCGGAACCTCGTCCATTTAACTGTGGCGCAAGATATCACTCGTAACGAATTAGTAATACTGGATAAATAATTACTCGTAAAGTTGGCAAATACCATTATCTAGGATTGTCATTGAGTACTTTATCTATATTAGCTTCGAAAAAAGCGTAGAAATCAATTGATGTTTTCAACGTTTATTTATCTACCACGCAGTCTTAATGTGTTTTCGTGGTAACTGGTGTAAATTTAATGCGACAGCTCGTAGTGATTTACAAAACAATTTGGAAAGCATACAAACTAAACATAAGTTTATTGAAAACTGCGTTATGTAGGCTACAAATTCAGCAGGGTATTCAAAAATAATAATTGTTACTCAGTTTAGATAATGTGTATAAGAATAAAATGTGTGATGTTGCCGATGTTGGACCATATGATATTTCCGAAATCGGACTTGTCCAACTTAGGAAACTTGTGATAAACATTGTTTTGTCAAGAATTACAGCCTGTTTTCAGGATTGTAACCGGGATATCGTTTCAGAGGGGGGAGGGAGGTTTGTAACTGTCACCCCTCTTATGATTAAATGCCATGCTATGGAGTGTTATACATTCTTTTGTAAACAATTCAAATAGTTGGAAAGATATTGCTTTGAAAAAATCAGAAAACTGTAAGTCAAATACTTTGAATAATATTATATACATATTCTGAAACATGCTTGTTTGAACAGTGAAACTTATTTATTAACACAAATTTAAAGTAAAATAAAAAAAATATTTTGAAAACCATTTAAAAACTCAGTATCATGGCCTTAAAGGGGGAATGGTTTTCGTTCAAAAGCTAAAAGTGGGAAATTTAAGGCGATTTTCGAATCAAATTTTAATATATAGGACTAAATTACAGCTAGCAAAAAATGTACCATTTTTTAAATCAATTTTTTTTTCATAAAACCATTTCGTGGGCTTTTTGACACCCAAAACCTCCATTTGGCTACAGGCCTGCCGTTCTTGCCCTCAAGTTAGAATACATTTTGTGGTTCCTTTGTTTGCAGGGAGTTATGAAGGCTACATGAGGCAAATACGGTTATTTATGCTTGACATTTTAATATTTTACACAATTGATGTCAGTTTCGAGTTAAGAGAAGACTTTCTTTAGTTGTTTATAATTGATATCATGCAAGGTACAACTTAATTGTCATTAAAATGTTTACTGCAGATGTTAATCAACAATAGGTCCATTTTAGACCCCCTGGTCCAATTTACGAAACCTAAGGTTCAATTTAAGAAATCGGTTTTCCAACATGGACCATTTGCCGAGGTGCAATATAGGCTACCTTCCCCTATATCCAGAGTGTTTCTTAAATTGGGGGACAAATTCCGCGTGAATGTTCCTCAAGAAAAACTATGACGAAAACATGTTTTGTACTTTTCACCTAAACTCAATATTAAAAGAGTAATGGGCCTGTGAACATCGAATTTTTCCCCAAAATATCGAAAGCAAATTGACATAATAATACAATATTTTCAGCATTGCTTAATGCTATTAGGATATGCAAATGAAAAAGAAAATGTTGGTTGATACCATCCACCCTTATGAAAATAGCAGATGTTGCTACACTAACTGGATACAACTTTTTTAACGTCAGGGTTTTCGAACTTCTGAAGATAGTTTATTGAGTAATGTTACCTGTCTAACTAAAGGTCCTCTTGTTGCAACAGTCTAGGACTCATCGTTTTCTTTCAAATCACAAATGAAGCTACAGCGATAGAGTTCCAGAAACAAATTATTAATTTTATGATATCGTGAGTTAGGAACAGGTAGGTAACGTTGAACGTGTACCATCGAGAATTCAGGGAACAGAACAAAGTGCACATGAACGCACTATTGCCTGTGCTGTATGCTGTGTATCTAAGGTACAAAACACAGGACTTATTAGCATTCTTAAATGACGATGTGCAGAAAAATGTGAGTTTGGATGGAAGCCCATCACATGAAAAGGGATAGGTAGAAACCCCACTGAAACCATTAAGACGCAAATATCCAATTGTTGTGTTTTATTCCATAAAATTTAAACTACTGTACAAGTTTACCAGAGAACCATCTTGTGTTTTGCTGTTCATGACACGGTATTCGAGAAAGGAAAATTAATGTATTTTTTTTTGTTCAAAAAAAATTCTGATATTGTAGATGCCAACAAGTATCATTTAGTATCAAAGAGTATTGATGTTAGTGTGAAAAAGGCAGTAATTTTTGTATCCGATCCGCAAAGAAAAACCTAACAAGTGAAACGTAGAACAGTAAACGTAAAATAGTGTTTGGACTACTCCGGATTTTAACCTGCACACATAATATGCAGTTCAGAATAGTAGTAATAAGACAAGTTAGACTCCTGTGGAGCGCGAAAGGGGAATAACTAGTGCTATTAGTTGCCATATTTTGCACTCAAAATGTCACTGTACAACATTTGGCCCAAAAATTTTTTGTCTTTGATATTTATCCAAAGATTCGCGTGATGTGCTAATTATACGTTTTTTATGTAATTTTTTTACGTTATATATATATATATATATATATATATATATATATATATATATATATATATATATATATATATATATATACAGGATGTAAGGAAATCAATAGCACAAACTCTGGGAGGTGATTCCTCATGGAAAATGAAGTAGACATTATATAGGACACGTTCAAGAAAAGTTATTATTAAGGGCGGAATTAGCCCTTGAAAATCGAGTTTGAAAATTGTATTTTGTCAAAATATAAAAAATGGTTAGGAGTTAAATTACGATTCTTTGGGCGGTGTTAAGTATTATTGACATCTTAAACATTTAATTATTTCAGCCTTCTAACTTTCCAATTTCATGAAAATAATAGGGTTGCCTCCCGTACATCGCATATAATTACGTTGGCGTTACGTTTAGTGAACATTACATGTTGGCTTTTTGGGCAGTACACCGCGAGGAACAAAAAAGGTCCTCTAGTTGCAAATGCTTAGAAAGCACCGTTTACCGGAAAAAACGGACACAACGGTTCTGTGCCTGGTATGTAGACAAAATGTGCTACGTCCGCTAAGAAATGTATTTGTACCATGCTCTCAGGAAAATGCAACCTTGTGATGCCGCTGTTGAAGCTTGTCGCAAAACGCAGTTACATAAGCTTTTTTTTAAAAAAAAAAAAAAAAAAAAAAAACTTGCCTATGTACGACTCGGATAATGTGGCAAGAAATTTGGTTTAGCAAAATTTACAAAATGTTATTGTTTTTATGACATAAATCTACGAAATTCATAAACAAGATAACATCATTTAGTACATTCTGAAAGAATATCAGTATGCCATGTACGTATTTCGATAATAAATTAATAAATAAAGAAGTATCGTATGGAGGATACACCCTAGGGCGGGGATAGCTCCAAACTGGATGATGGTATTCTGATTTTGGGCCTGTAGGCTGCAATTATCTCTGCGTTGTGACTGCACCAGTTTATCGGAAGTGGGAATCGTGTCGGACGATGTCGCTGGTCTGTAGGATTTCTCAGAGAACCCCCGTTTCCCCCGCCCTTTTATTTCGGCAACGCTCCCTCGTAGGGTCTCATTCCGTTACCACAATGCAGAGATAATGACAGCCTACAGGCCCGAAATCAGAATGCCATCAACCAGTTCGGATTTATCCCCGCACTAGGATGCATTCCCGGTACGATTTTCTTAATTTTTTTTATTTATTAGCGAAATACATACATGACGTACTGATATCTTTGCAGAATGTACTAAAGAAAGTTCCGTTGTTTATGAATTTCGCGGATTTATGTCGTCAAAATCATAACATTTTGTAAATTTTGCTAAACCAAATTTGTTGCCACATTATCCGAGTCGTACACGGGCATGTTTTTTTTTTTTTTTTTTTTTTTTTAAACCTTATGTAACTGCGTTTTGCGACAAGCTTCAACAGCGGCATCACAAGGTTGCATTTTCCTGAGAGCATGGTACAAATACATTTCTTAGCGGACGTAGCACATTTTGTCTACATACCAGGCACAGAACAGTTGTGTCCGTTTTTTCCGGAAAACGGTGCTTTCTAAGCATTTGCAACTAGAGGACCTTTTTTGTTCCTCGCGGTGTACTGCCCAAAAAGGCAACATGTAATGTTCACTAAACGTAACGCCAACGTAATTATATGCGATGCAAAGGAGGCAACCACTATTATTTTCATGAAATTGGAAAGTTAGAAGGCTGAAATAATTAAATGTTTAAGATCTCAATAATACTTAACACCACCCAAAGAATCGTAATTTAACTCCTAACAATTTTTTATATTTTGACAAAATACGATTTTCAAACTCGATTTTCAAGGGCTTATTCCGCCCTTAATAACAACTTTTCTTGAACGTGTCCTATATAATGTCTACTTCATTTTTCATGAGGAATCACCTCCCGGAGTTTGGGCTATTAATTTCCTTACACCCTGTGTATATATATATATATATATATATATATATATATATATATATATATATATATAT
>PNEQ01084371.1:0-18695 GCA_003012365.1 Medauroidea extradentata | reverse complement strand
CTATTAAGATAATTATTGTTTTCTTTATGTCAATAATTGTTCTGAAGTAGTTCACATACATCATCCTGTTTATGCGAAATATTTTTTCAGCATTGCAGTAAATATTTACTCAACGATTAAATGAGGATTCCTGATCAATACACGTTTATATTAACACCATATTTATTAAATATCCAGTTGCAAAAACCTACTACTACTAATAATAATGATTACAAATTTTTCAAACGATATTATTGAATTGTCTAACGTTTGTGCAAATGCAAACTGTTCCCGTGCAAACAAAATATTTATTTTTGCAGTGTCCCTAAGTAAAACAAACCACTGCACTAAATGTGCAACTAGAGACGTAAAACGAGCCTACACATTAAAAATTTTGCTCCTTGTTTATTTAATTAATGATGATTTATTTTAATTTACTTCTATTGGAAGAAACAATCTATTTGTATGCGCGTCTCTTAATGTGTAAAGTATTTGTAGTAGGGACGTGAACTCTAAATAACTATTATTTCACATCTGTTGACAAGAACGTGATATGCTTAGTGTAACACGTCTGTCTTTGTTTACCTAATTTAAAGTATTTAATATATATTTTTTAATTTGTGTGATTAATAATGTTACCTTCAATGATATACGAAATAAAAAATATTTCATTTCACATTCCGGACCAAGATTTGAACCTACGGATGTCGCATGGCTCGTGAGGAGCGTTAGAAAGTGTTGCGATTTCGATGAGCGAAGCTTGCCTCTGCCGAAGATATCCGAAGTGGGACTTTGACAGAATTCTGGCCTGTAGAGAGGCGACATTTTATGATTGGCAACTGTACATTATAAACAGGAACATTCGACGTCTTGGAAAGCATTTCTGCTGTATTCATCATGCGGTTCTAGGTTTGTGTAGTCGCAATACACCCACATATAATATTTCCTTTCATACTTGCTAGGAACGAGCAAACCTCTTTTGAAAAACTTGTCAAATTTGGCGCAACATAATCATTTAGACTGCCCTTTAAGGCATACTGCTTAAGAAAAAGCCATTTATGTGTTTATGTAAGCGACTTTTTGTGAACCATAAACAAAAAAAAATCTCTTATGCAGTTTTTAGTCAGCAATATTTCAAAACTATTGCAATTTGCACCTCTTCTATTTTGCTTTTTTGTTTGCTGTATTTCCTTCCACTCATCATTGGAATGTCAAGAACTGAAAAAAATTTTTCCTTTGGGAATATTCATTTCCAACAGTCACAGTTCCCCATACTAATGCGGAATTTACATAATCTAAGGAATCGGGAGGTTCAGAAGTGACGATAAACTTGCGTCCACAGTTTTCACAGTGATAATGCCATTTTTTCTGACTGAAGTTTGTAACCACCCATTGTACAGTATAGAGGATGTTTGCCAATTTTCTCCATTTCTTTCATAACATGGGCAATATCAACAATTCTTCTGCCGTGTATTTCGAAAGTTTTATTTTCTGTATTTTCCCCTTCAATAATCAAATTGGGAAATAAGTTTGGATCTGACCCCCAATCATTGTTATGCGGAATGTCATCTTCCTGAGCAGTAACAGACTTGAACTTCATTTCTGATATAAATAAATAAAAATAAATAAATGTAACATTCAAATTAAGGTAAAGTCCCCGATACTCGTCAACGTACTAAAGCTCGCAGTCGCCCCGGAAAAAATATCTATAAAAATTAGTCATTTGATATATTGATTGCGTCTATAGCGCACAATTATCTACGGAATGTGAGCTTAAACTTGCAACCGTTGGCGGCCCCGGCTGTGTATTTGTTTACAAGTAGGAAATTGTTTTGTCTCATCCTGCGCAGTTGCCGAAATCGGCAATTCGTACTGGTTTCAGGTAAGCAACTTTGTTCATGGCTTAAGGTTTGTGCTTTATCGGTTTATTATAGATTCCGGTTGTTCTGATAGCTGAAGAATGTGTCGCTTAACAACCTGAACTACAGTTTGTTACAAAATGTTGTCATTTAAGTGAAATAAGACTCATACGAATCTGGGCTAACAGACAATTTTGGCGGACCCTAAGACTCGTATACATCGGCCAAGAATACCAAGCATGATAAAAATATGTTTTACGTACATTTAAAAATATTAAAATAACAATTTTTGAAGTGTTAAAAGACGTTTCAGTTAACTGTATTATTGCCTGTAACATACATTCTTGTGCCGCAATGCCCGTCTTCGGGAGTTATTTACATGAATATCGTAATAAAGTCTTTTGAAAAAATTATATTTTTTAATAGAATGACTCATTTAGAATAAAAGTATATTCTGGAAATGCACATATGACCATTTATTTTATTACAAATTAAGCAAAACGTCTCGCGCAACATAAACTCATGCGACCGTACCGACCATGTTTGGAAATTATTTACTAGAGTATCATAATAAACTTCATTGGAATAGTAATATTTTTAATAGAAAGGCGCATAACGAATACAAGGATAACCTGCAAGGTCATCTATGATTTTTCTTTAGCCCAAAGTAAAGCATAAACGAGAAAAATTAGCGTGCATAATCTGATTGCTGCGATAGGCCTTTCGCAATATTTATGTTACTGAAATCGTAATAAGTTCATAAAAAGCAACAATCGGGAGTTTACTGCGTTCTAAAATTACAATGTCATATTTCCCCAGATATACAGTATAATAATATATGGAACAATATTAAATAAATAAACCTCGAGACTAGGGAATAGGTCGTCGAGCCCAGGAACACACGATACTTTTTCGTCGAGTTTCGGAGCTTTTGCACAACATAAGTAAAACATTTATAAAAGAAAAAAACTACTTACCAGATGTTCTACGGCCACATAAGTAGACAACAATAAAGGGTTGGAGATTCGTACAGTATATAGCTTTCTTGGATTGACAGTTTTTGGGCGCTTTTATGAATTTTTTCGCTACCGGAACACTAAGGTCGTTAGCTGTACGAGAATCGGGGACTTGAACTTATTATTCCTTTCCATAGTATCTTCTTAGTTGCCATTTCATGGTTTACTGGCCCAGTGCCAAACGAAACTTCTTAACAGCAAATGAAATAATAATACGAACATTTACAAATTAATTCAGTAATACTATGTTGTAATTTTATATTAAAAAAATAACACAGCACCTAAAAATTTTCATTTGCCTTTTGTATATAATAAATAATACTGTTAAAATTCATCATTATTGGTATTATAAACTGAAAAGTTTCATTGGACACACCCCATTACGAGCTAATGTTGCCATGTCGCAGAAAAATTTTTCCACGCCATAACAGTTTCTTCACAGTAGCTAAACTTCTTAATAATATGACAATAGAAAAAGAACAATTCAGTAAACATCCGGCTACTTCTCAGTTCAGATTAAACACAGCCTGCCAGCACGCCGCTTACCTCGCCGAGGGCTGCTTATCGCACCAAGGGCAGCTGCTTGCCGCGCGACAAGTAGGTATGACAACGCTGCACACTCTTATTCATGTTTCCTAGGTCAATGGCACATCCTGCTGTCGAGCACGTCGCTTTGGCGGCCGTCTTCCGTGCAACACTGGCATGCTATTTACAATTTGCTAATTTGTGAGTAAACTATTAATGATAGATAGGTGCCCTCGCGGACTTTTTTATTCTACTCAGCAAAATAAACAGTGTTGTATGCGCAATAATCGTGCAGCTAGCACAGCCTGTTTTTTTTAGGCTTTTCCAGCTTTTCCAAGATTTTAAACCTACCAAAAAAGTACTTTATAAATGAGTTTTTAATTTTCTGAACATTTACCACCATTTCTGTTATTCCATAGAAGAAAATGCAGTTTGAATGAATGTTCTACTTTTAATACACCCAGAGATATGAGAATCTGATTTTTAGCATTGAAAGCCCTTTGATCCCCTTCTTGGAGGAGCAGCCTTAAGAATCGCTACTCATCGTGTACCGGCCAAACTATTGAGTTTAGACATGTAGTTTATTAATGAAAAATGTTTTTAAGGATGTTATAAGTAGTGCTATGTAAAAAAAAAAAAACGTTTTTGTTAGGTTATGTTAAGTTAGGTTGTTAGGTTAGGTTCAGGAAAATAACAAATTTTATATGTAGGACTACTACTAATGTCTCTAAAAGCCCTACGTAAAATTTTTTGTTAGGTTGCCTAGTTTAGGTTAGCTAGGCCTAACCTAATTTAATGTTGTAACCTAATCTAACATAACCTAACTTAAACTAACATAACCTAACCCAACTTAAACTAACAAAAAAATTACGTAGGACTACTTATAACGTCTCTAGAAATATTTTTCCTTAATAAACCCTAGTTTGGCCGGTACACGATGAGTAGTGTTACTTAATATCTACCCATTATTTACAAAGCAACAAAGTCCTGGGAATATTCAAATACAACAATTTTCACTTATGTCAATTCACTTTCCACTTTTAAAATGCTGTGGTTGTGAAGTTATGGAGAGAAAAGCTTTCGATACCAGAATTACACGCATTTAATAAGTGGCCTAACAACAGATGGTCACTTCACCATCACTCTTTGAATCCCAAAAACATATCGTAATGCGCACCTGTTGTTTTTGCAAAACTTTGTTCAATGATTCGTTGAAACAAACTACAATCTTCTTCCCCTCTAGCATTTAACTCATTTCATCCATGAAATACGACGCAAGACCAAATGTGATGAAAAAACCTATCTTACCTCGCTCTAACTGAAGTTTCTTTGCTATGACACTAATCTGGAAACATTGTGGTTTCACATGGTAAAGATCTGAAGAAGAAGAAGAAGAAGAAGAAGAAGAAGAAGAAGAAGAAAAGCATCTAGGCCTACCTTCACAGAGTTTAAACTCCCAGTCTACATAGGATTTTCTGCCTTCAATGTGGCTGATAACAGAACGCCGGCCCACGTTGCTTAAAGAAAAATCAACATTGCACGAATTGCGCCTTGCAGAGTTATGACCAGGAACTTCGCGATTCATTTAATAGTAGTAGGATAGGTTAACCAATACAGTCTGTTGCTTCCTGTCATGACTGTATTTCCTAAATTAATTACGTCGTGGAAATAACAATCAAACATACATTTCCAGATATTTTTAATGCACTTAATCATTTTCATAAACCCACGCGAGATCACGTTGTGCTGTAACTTTTTAACACAGCTTTGTCACTGCACGAGCCAAAAAGTTCAGGCATGTTATTTATTTATTTTCCAAGCATCACATACACCTCAATACATATCGAGCGAGAGTGATTTGTAGGGTTGTGCGATATTGCGATGTATCGCACATGATGCGCGCAATATTTTAGTTGCGATATATCGCAAGTGCAATATTTTGCAATATATTGCGATATATTGCAGCGCGATATTTTGCAATTTTTATCGCTACGTTATATTTGCGATTTTTAATCGCTGCGCGATAGTTTGCGATTTTTATCGCAGTGTGATTTTCGAGATTTACATCGCTGCACATTTTTCTTGCTATTTTAATTGTATAGTGATATTTTTGGCGATGACATGATAGCCTCCATTACGACGGCAGTCTTTCTATTTTTTCTTTTCCAATTACAAAAAAATGTATTAATCCCGCGAGGACTGGAATTTGCGACACAGTCATGGTTTAATAATGGTAACACAGCAAATTTACAGTCAGACAAGTTGCTTTAACAACATAACGTTTCAAAATATGGTCCGGATATTGCAGAAGATGATAAATCACATTACATACTTTTTTTTTTGTATTAGGACTTACTTGATGTCGTATCCACTGCATTTATTATAATTATTTTTTGCAAATTGGTTCCCATATGAGAAATTAATACACATCTACGCATGCTTACAGTATAATAGTTTTATTGCAGATCTTACATTTTGCCAATTAACACACTCTCTCTCTCTATACATATATATATATCATTATTTTAAAGTGAAAATATTGGTATTGCAACCATGACAGTTGGAACAAGGTTACCCGCACCAAATACATTGTATTTGAAACCCAAGACGCCGAAATAATACCCACTTTGTATTCACAAAGTATCTATAGATTATTACTATAGGTATTATTAGCATGTTGTAAACGTTGGCTACGTTTCAGGTTCATATAACAGAAAATATCAATCTTCATGCATCAAGACGTATATATTGACGTGTATCAAACGGACAATTATTCAACTTAAAAAAAAAAAAAAAAAAACTTGAGGGCTAGTATGGAAATTCAAGAAATTTTTCCAGGATTTTTAAGGACATGTCAAAATCAAGGACAATTCAAGCTTTTCAAGAACTAAAGGACGTGTGGTCACCATGTTATTGGACATTACTGTTGTTAAGCACACAGCAGATATAGTAAGCTAGGCATAGATAAACACAGATGGTGTGAGCGAAAGGTAATGAGAAGGAAGGGAGGGAAGAAGGGAGAGATTCATCACCACACAGCTTGCCTTTGTTCTGCGTTGCACACACTTCCTGACTCATCAAGCATGCATTGCAAATGCATTCTAACAGCAGTTTTTGGAAGTTTTTTTCTACCTTTTTTTATAACCACTTCTTATAATATTGCCACATCCTAACAAACATATTTTCAAATATATTTTCGTACTTGTGAGAGCTTAGATTTGTTCTATTTATTTAATTAACATTTTTATTAGTTTATGGGAATAGAGAATATGTCCCTAGTTGCATCGTCGTAGTAGCTGATGATGTGGGGCTAAAGAGTATAATCATTTTGACAATCTATCAGTCCTGCAGCCATAATTAACAGAAAATTCTATATTCAGACACTTTGTTTACAACTGCTTACAACAAAATCACAACAAAACAGTTTTCTTGCAAAAACTATTTACTTTAAGAAGCATTTGTTAATTTTCATTCTATAAACACTGTATCCGATACGACAATATAATTCAAGAAATGTTGATGCACCCCGTAGTTGCTGTAATGATAATTTTACGCTTGTACCACATTTTTTGCACCTGTAAGATTAGGCCTACTGCTCTAAGGGATATGATTTGATAATACCATTCCCGTGTTGCTGCTACTGCTTGGACAAACAATGTACTCAACAACAACAACAACAATAATAATAATAAAATTTACAGTTACCAATATGCTGCCAGTCCAAACACAAAAAACTACTATTTAACTTTGTTAAAAAAAAAAAAAAAAAAAAATTGCAAAGCTAACATTGAAAAAATTTTGAATCAGTTTTTTGTGGGTTATCAGATTTGTTTGCATGGTGTATTGGTACTTGTATGTATATCAGTTTTTATCTGCATTGCAGATTCCTAAATAATGATTTTACTGTAACACACTAATCTTGTACGATATTTCCGATACGCACGAGACTGTAATAAGTGAATAAAATTGGTATGAAATAAGATTCAATAAACATAAAATGTGTCTTAAGCACTACTCAATACATTATAGGACGACTTAAAAAGAACTGGTATCAATGTTGCTGCAGTAAATAAATTCTGAGAACAAAGACTTGAGATGCACAGCATCAACGTATTTTTAATTAATGGAACACAATACAGAAAGGTTGGTATGTTTATGTACAAGACAGTTCCAGTAAATCAATCACGATATTAACGTTCATGCTGCTTGATGAATCTTGTATATGGCAGCAGTGATCGCACCACTCTGCTGCATTAAACACTGCCTGCAAACAGAGATAACATTGGCCTAAATAACACACTTCGCCAGCAATATTCCTCACCTACTTCAGCTAGTTTAACATACACAAAAAAGTTACCAACATTACCATGGGAGTTATAACATTGTGATTATTGTTTAATTTAGTTATTTTTTACAGTATTAATAGTTATGTATATCTCCATTACTAATTGTTTTATAGAGGGAACTTTATTATTCAGTAAGATTCATATTTCAAGGTTATTACTTACAGAACCTTTTTAAGGTAATTGTTCTAGAAAGTTTTATGGGCACTATTTTAAACATTACCTACGTATGTAGTTCACATTATTACAACTTAAGAAAAATTTAGTTCCATTTTGAGAGAAAGGAGAATTTTGCTTTCATAAGAGTTTACAATATGTGGTATTGGCTGTTGCCAATTCACGCTATGTCTGCAATTGATGGTGTTTTGTCACATGATTCTGCCATCATTGGCCTCGTAGACAGAGAACTGAGAAGATGTGACGTAATGAAGTTACAGATTCTGGTTTACAGCACAGGATCAGTTTCGGCCATTGTCATGAGTGGGTGTGAGAATTTACTAACACGTTAAATGTAAAAGCAGATGTAAATAAAGCGTTGAACTTTTGTATAACTTAGCGATGCAATCTAGGATAGTAATGGATGTGAAAATGAAAGTGGAGCAAGATTGTACTGTACAGGTTAATCAACAAGAATAATTAACTACTTGAGCGTAAATAATTTACCTGCACTCACATCATCTTGATCATGTCAAATTTTAGTAATAAGTAACTATGAAAAATCTTCTATTTCTTTGAAAGGGGCACAATTTTATGTCTCATCCAACGTGTGGGATAGATGAAATTTAACTTTTCACATCAATTACCCTGGCAAAAGTGTGAAGATAATGTTATAGACGCCGCATGCAGCAATCGTAGGACAGAGCCCAATATAGAGCTAGAAAAGTTGAGAATTGTTTTTGGAAGAAAGGATGATCCAAGGCACGGACAGTTTCTCCAGTGTCACACTACAGAATGCCTATAGGCCTACTGTAACATACCATTCCTATGCCCTGTTGTCTCCATTTGTAGTCTTAGACTGACTGTTATGCGGAAAACTTATTTTGTAAACAGGTCAATCTACACAACACCTTACGTTAACCAAAAGCCCCTACACAACCTACCATCCAACCAATCACAGCCTTACCCCTCAACCCAATCAAAACACACTTCCCCTTCCTAAGGAGTGATGACCTTATACATCCTGGGATGCCTATCAAGAGCCCAGAGATGGGAGAGGAGTCTCTTTATATTACAACATTTGATAGGCATTATATGGCCATACAAGGTGAAAATAATTAAAATTACATTTTTGTGAAATTTCATGCATACAAATAGCAAGCCCAATTTATTATGTACATTTTTGTTAATATTTTCAATTTTACATAATTAAATCAGTATGCATATAGGTTGTCAATCATACTTAATAGAAAACCACATTGTCATTTGTTTGGCCTTGGAAGTTCTTATATGGTGTTGACTATGTAAAATACATACAGTATACTCAAAAGCAAACAAATCCAGCAGTACTAGTGTTACCTGTTGTCATTTTCCAGTAATACTACAGGAGGTTTGGAGCCTGGTTCTAGCCTTGCTGCCTGGTTGGCTATTGCTGTGATGATTCCTGAGCTTTGGTATGTAGCTTTACCTCGTACTGTAGTAGAACACACAATATTGTTAAGTATTACTATAAAAACAAATATTGTCTGTTATTTACAATAAGCATAGGCTACTAAACATAATTCATATAAAAAAATTTACAACTCAGAAGTTTAAATGTGTGTTTATCAATGAATATTGAGTTAATGCAAATATCTCTGATACATGCCAATATTTTTGAGATACATTAACTTTTTTATTTAAACAAGTCAACCACTGAAGATGATCATAGTTCACGGAAGAATCACAACTATTCTAATAAGACAACGATACAGTAAGTCCTCAATTTGCGTTGTTTTGGATTAATGTCGCTAATGTTTGAGTACCCACATTTTATTTTAAGTAGTCGCTGATTTAGAATAAAGTTGTTTACGATGCCTGCCTCTTCACTGAACATAAATCTCCATACTAAACACTAGTGCTAACTGCTAAGTTTTATTAGTGCTATGTAGCATAAGCTACATGAGCGTCACCTTATCTTATACATAGAGCCACGATTTTATGGCGAAAAGATTTTTGCAACATTTGGTTTCAATGCGTCATGCGCACATCTGCAGATCTGCTACATCATCTGTGATTGGATGATTTTACTCTCACTTGCCTTGGCAAATTACAGACGTACAGAGTCACAGTTATGTTACTCTGATTGGTGCAGTCAAATGGAAGAAGTGTCAGAACAAAGACACGCTGCCAATAACCATGAAGCAGAATTGCCGATGTGCACGTGAGACATTGAAACAAAGTGGGGCAAAAATCTTTTCGCGACAAAATCGTGGCCCTACTTATACACTATGACAGATGCTTCTTGCTTTCTACATGGTGATGCAATACTACTTGCCCGCCTACTTACGCTAGGGCGATGAAAAATTATCTCCTCGCGACGACACGGCAGTTTCTCCTTCCCCTCTCTGAGAAGCCCTTAGCCTTGCTTCAGTCGCTACGATAACATTGCGTTGGACAGAGTTATAAACATGCCATTGTTCACTTAATCACACTTTAAACGTGTTTGTAGTACAGAGTATCAGCTCATTGCAATTCATGATTTTTACTTCTACGAGATGGCTTTCAAATGGCCGAATTTATATTCAAAGTTCATTATTTCATAAAATAAAAACAGAACACCTGTCTCGTTAGTCACGAAAATGGAAGTTTTGCAATGTTTTGATTCAGGTGAAACGGATGTGTTGATATTAGTAAAATGTTCTCTCTACCGCCTACCACAGTTTGTACAATTCCAATAAACGCGGAAAAAATTAAGAATAGCTTACTTAACACGTCATCTATCGGTGCTATAAAGACGAGTTACAGACATCGTAAAGCAACAGAGAAAATGAAGAAGATGCTTGCCGTGTGGATTGAAACACAAAACCAGCACAATTGTCCCATAAATTTAGTACTGATTCAAAACAAAGCTTTATCTTTGTATGAGGAAATGAAAAATGCTGACTACACTGCGACCAAAAAGGATGAAGTATTTTCTGCCAGCAGCTGGTGGTTTCAGCGTTTTAAGGCCAGGTATAGTTTCCCAAACATAAAAATTACAGGTGAGGTAGCAAGTTCCAACACCAGCACAGCAAAGGAAACTTGAGAAGATTATTTAAGAAGGTGGCTACATGCCTAAGCAAGTTTTCAATGCAGATGAAACCGGACTTTTCTGCAAAAAAAAAAAAAATGCCAGTGAGAGCCTGTATCGCTAAAAAAGAAAGAACTGTGCCTGGTTTCAAAAGCTGCAAAGGATCGTGTGACTGTAATTCTGGAGGTAAACGCAGCTGGCGACTGTAAAATGAAACAGCTACTGATAACCAAGTCAGCCAACTGATGAGTCTTGAAAGGTTACTCTAAGGAGCATCTGCCAGTAATTTTAAGAGTGAATAGACACTCTTATACTAGCTCAAGTTAGCAGCCTGCATGAGATAAACAAATTTCGCACAAGGTCATGTCAAACGGTGCGACGCAGGTCTTTTGTGATTGTTTTTTTTAATATGCAGCCTGTACATGCAACAAATCATAGCAAATTATGAAAGGAGAAATAAAAACATGTTTACTTACCCTTCCGTAAATTTTAATGACACATGCCCATATTGTTAGTTAAATACTGCAGTTGTTAAATGTACTAAAGCCGTTTGTTAAAATAACAATGCAGAAAATCTGGTAAGTAGTTGGACTTGTTTCCCATGGTGTCAGTTCACTGTTAGTTGGAGATAAAATCACATGCTGGCACGTCTGTGTGAGAGCTTCCAACCGACCACAATTCAAAGGCGGCTGGCCTGACTCATTTTGTGTAGTTTCTATTTATGTCACGGTTTTCAGGAACACAACCTCAACGTAAACCGAAGACATACTGTACTTTTGCAAGCAGATTTATCCACAGGGTTAGGACAACTGCACCAGTTGTTTAAAAACATCCACCTTTCTAAATATAACGATCAAGAAGACATGAACGTTGGAAATAAAAACTATCCATAGGACCACTTATTGATCTAGAAACTTTTCAGCATATTCCTTGACGTTGTACCTCCGTGCAATCTGAGCCCAAACCCTGACACGCATCCGCCCTGACAGCGGTAAGGCCAAGGCTGCGGACATGTTATGTCTTTCTGTCACCGCCATCCTTCCCTCCCACTTGACACAAGAAAACCCAGTGCAGTGTATAAAGTGCATTGTAAATGCAAAAGTGTTTCACCCTAGGGAATACCTGTGAGACAAACTACGGGGAAGTGTTGTCTTGGTAGCCTTACTCGCTGAACACAGACACTGGAACCACCAGCTGTTCCCGGAGTGCCAAGCCCCCTTGATGCCGGCCTTCGAGGGTTTCCAAACGGAAAGTAAAATCCTAGTTTAGTTTATGAAGGCAGGTCCTGAGGTTTATGTTTCTTTTTCAAGCCCTTCAGCAAGTAAGTAAGTTAATGTTAAATTGGTTACTGTTGTTTTTGTTTATGGTTATTACATTGTCAGCCTCATCCTCCACGTCACACCCAGGTATATTAGTAGAGTGTTTTCATGTTTCTAAATTCAGTGCTAGTTTAGAGTGATTTTTTGGTGTTATACTAACGGTTTATGTAGTTCTTTTTCAAATGAGTACTTGAGTTGATCTCAGGCGTTGGCACTGCCGGGGTGTGGGACCAAGCGCCCTCTGGGCTCGGCCAGTCTTGCTGCAGGCGTGACCAGGGTAAGTGGCATTCTTGCACTGCTCCATCTGTTTGTAATTCACGGAGACCAGCCACCATGTGGCAAGTTAGCGAATTTCGCACCGGACTACTTTGTGGCATGTTCAGCCCCTCATGGATACGCCCGAGTTCTCCTCTGTATGCTAGCTGACCAGCTAGTGCGGTGTCTCATAGTTACTGCTAGGAATAATAGTTTTTTTTAATCTCCTCAAGTCCTAACTCTGCTACGGGCGTGCCACGGCAGCCCGTACCAGGAAGACTCGGTGAAAGTACTGAAGGACGTGAGCATTATACATGTCACTATTAAAACCGAGTAGCAATAAATTACAGTTCTGTGAAAATTCTGTGTCTATATTGTCTCGTCTCCCGGCATCACATAAAGTATAAGCGTAAGTGTTTCAACATCCGCGTAGGTCTCCCAATCTTTGTAGCCACCAGGGTAGTCCTTGCCAAAGAATCATCCACCTTGAGAAATAAATTGTCTCTGTTTTACCCGTTCCCAGCCGGGCATGGTGGGATGGTGCCCACGATACTCTCAGCTTAGCTATTATAAAAGTACAGACAGCGTACATGCAGTGAAAATTCAAAGAACTACTCCCAGACAGTGGCATCTTATAGCCAATGAGAGGCGTAAACAAACTTAGGTCTAAGCTCTTCGTTTGAATGACGGTTGGTCAGATTATTTTGTCTCCGATCTTAAATATTTTAGGTACAAACCACAATTTTCTTGAGATTTGTTTGTTTTTCTTTCTAAATCAACAATATTTTATTTATATTGCTGATAAAGCTACAAGCATAATTTGTAAAGCTGTTTGGTTTTATACGAGACTGACAAGTTGATTTAATGATAAACCTAGCTGCCAGAAAATTTTTGATTTTAACTATATTGTGGTATGGTTCTGAGGTAAAACCTTGTGCATGTTTCATAGCATTTGATAGTTCTTGGTTTTTGTGTCATGTGGTTACAACTAGGTGTGACCGAGCCTCTACAGTCAAGCTGTACTGATATTTATGATGGCCATCTGGGAGAACGTATTTAAACTGTTTCAGTCTATGTGGGCCTATGCTTTTTCTGCGCTGCACTGGTTACATAGTTAACACATCCTATCCTAGCATGTAACATTTTCTGTGTCATGAGCTTTCTTGTTTGTGAAGCTTTTTCTGTCAATCAGGCACATGTCATGGTTTTTCACATAAGAGTTTATTATGTTATCAGTACGTTTTTAATTTATATATGACTCTTGCTTTCTTCTATTTTGTTGTATATGCTACTTCTTTAATTTTCCTTCACTTTTCCGTCAGTATATACTCCAGCTCCCTTTACGCCATTCCCATGACCTCAGCTAGGACCAGGGTCATTTAACATGATCACATGTGATAAAATACCGTGGAGGACCCCTAAACTGCTATTTCCTCAACCGTTTCCCTTGTGCAAAATAACTTTCCCCATGTTCAAGTATATAGCCAGTCCATGATTATTGATGATCAACTTTTTATCACTGGGTAATTAAATGACTATGTATGTGTCTGTGATTAATTAAGTTACTATAATCATCATACCTACCACAAATACAGTACGGTACTTACATTAAAAGGTGGAAAATATTACTGTATTATAGTCACGAAAACCAAACTCCTCACGACAACAATTTATCCTAAACCAGAATAAGCTTCCACCCTTCCCCCAAAAATTCCAGTTAAGGTGTGCTTTCAGTAACTATGGCTCCAGTGAGAATGTATTAGTTCACACTAAAGCGCAACATTGTTACGTTTATTGGCTACTAAGTCATTCATCAATACTTCCCCCAATTACTTCCAATTTTATAGTTACACTTTGTTGTGATTCCTCTAATATATTTCGTCTTCCTATTAACCCTCTAGGACGATCTAAAGGCTTTGATTTCTCTTCTTTCTTTAATGTAGTTTCGTATTTTTCCTATAAGTGATCCTCTCCCCACATTGTCTTTACCATTCTTCTGTCCATGTTGTTCCTGTATTCTACTTAGGCTATTCTGCCTGATAGCTTTCTAAATTTGGTATTTTATACTTTAAAATGTTTCTTTCCGTTATTTTCAATTCTTTGATGTTCTTTTGAGTTCTTTCCTTACATCTGTAATTTATGCTATTGTTGATTTCTTCTTCCAGAAATACAGGAATAATTGTTTTGTTAACCGGTTCTCATTTATTAGGTAGAGGTGTCCAAAGAAGATAAACTTTCACTTAGCCATTTTTTACTGATATTTCCTCTATTTCTTTGTAGAACTCATCATTAATTCTCATTTCCAACTATCTGTAGTTTTTATTGCATCCATTATTTTTCTAATATTCCATCTTTCAAGTAGTACCTCTATTCTGTTCAGTTCATCACTAGGTATTCACATCCATATAAACATTCCAGTCTTACCACCATGGTACAGTGTTTTAGTTATGTTTTCCTAGGTACGAATTTCTTGTAAATACTCTACGTCAACCTATATGTATTTTTCTTAATTAATTCTTATATCTATTAAAAATTTTTCCAACTGGCTCCGTTTTACTTATTCGTGTTTCTAAGTATATTTGTGCATTTTGTTTTCTTTTAAATATTTGCAGTGAGTTTTGTTCTTCAGCCAAAATTTTTAGACCAGTTGTATTCAGTACTTTTACCACAAGTATATCTGTTTAACTGCACAATTTACCTTTAAACACCTATGGGCAGTACTGACTAACTTCCACTATTCAAAAGTAGGGTAAATGGGCTTTTACGTTTCACTGACAGTGAAATCAGACCTGGCTTTTGCTAAGCAACCATCCGAGCATTCACTTGGAGCGATTTTAAGTAACCATGGAAAATCGAAATCAGGATAGTCACAGCTGGAAATCGAACTTAGGTACTCCCGAATGTAAGTTCACTGTTTAAGTACACACTGTATGCCTAGTTATGAACTTAGCTTACATTCTGACACATACCCAAATCTGTAAGAACTGAGAGTTTTATTCTAATTTTTTACATATAATTAAAAATATATCTAAATAGGATAATAACATCAAGTCATTAAAAAAATTAACCTCTACAATTAAAATGCAAACAATTACCTGCAACAAACTCAAATGTTAACTATTATTATTAATAATAATAATAAAAGCTACTTCACCATGTTATAGCTGTGTAGCCAATCCTTTAGGCCTACTTCAAGGGAAATAATTGTGCTGACAATATCAAGGGAGAACTATCACATAAAACTATTAGAACAAACTTGAAGTTAAATACATACTACATTCCTGTTGCTTGGTTCACTTTAAGTTCACTTTCGGCTTGTCTACAATCAACATGGTTTAAATAACATAACCTACACAGCATAACAAATAAAACTGTTTCTACACTATCTGCATAATATAAGTTATGCAAAATAATTTTTGTTTGACCAATCAGAAGAGATTAGTTGAAAAAGTTTTATTTCTTTCTTCGCAACATTAAAATCTCGGTGCAAGATATCTCAGAGATGGCCATCAATAACACCAGTTATGTCACTAAAGTCACACCAAGGTATATTTGTGAACATAATTAATTTATGTCACAAGTGTTCACTTTCTTATGCTATAAATTTTGTCTGCATCATGTTGTTTGTGAACAGACCATTACCCTCAACTTTGTCCATGTATTTTGCATACATATATCTATGTATAATTTTTTAAATTCATTCTTAGCTTGTAAGCTTTCACCGTGAGGACAGTGGCGTCCGGTATTGATCGTTTGACTTGGCCGACATTTTTGATTCATCAACCTCAAATAGGAGGCTCAATACTCCTATGCTCTTTGGATCCCGTCCTCCACTTAACCCCTTCCTTGTTCCTGCTTGCGTGTGCGCCCTGGGTGTCTGTGGCCGCAGCACCCAGGACTTATCATGTTTAAGCTTTCTATTCCTGCTTGGATAGGGTTGCCACATAAGTGAGACCCAAAAACACACTTGTTCAAAGCATTAAAAAAGAGGAAACAAAAAAAAAAACACTCTAAGTACAATATAATAATTCTTTTTTACATATGGTAAATGTATAAATTAGTTACTTTGTTATCTTGTAATTTAGTAGAATAAATTTTAAATAATCAAACGTAGTTTATTATAAAAATAAACTCCAAATATGTTAGCACTACAAAATAAAATAGAATGAAATACTAAAAGTACTCAACATGGGCTGATAATCGCACTTTCTCTAAACCACAGTCGTAGAAGTACAGGTCTGGACACTCGTCTATCTACCAATGTATTTTGCTTGACCCCCTTGTTGTTTGGCTGTAGTTCGTCCAGTTATTGAGAAAGTTGTACTTTTTGGCACTGTAATCCGGGCGGTCAGACTCAAACTCCGCCCCCTTTTTTCCATTGTTATCATTATAAAGTAAATACAGATTGCTGGAGCCATGCTATAAAATTGTGAGCGAAGGAAATATGTTTTGATAAATTGTATATCTTGGGGGGGGGGACGTGGGCAGAGTTTGAGCCCGACCGCTCTGACTGCAGCACCAAAGACGTACAGCATTGTCGTGAACTTGGCGAACTGCAGCCAAACAACAAGGGAACCAAGTTTCCAGGCGAGTGTCCAGACCTGTTATTCTACGGCCGTGCTGTAAACACGTGTAAAACAAACAACGTAATACTTTTCAAAGCAAAGAGGTTGCACATAAGTGCTATAGGCTTGTCTGCACCATTCCTAAACATTTTGTGACACAAGAGACCATATAAAAATTACATCTTGACTGTCTGTATTTGAAAATAGAGGACATGTAGCCCTTTATTATGAAATCCAGCCGTTGAATTTCGTTTCACAATGTTATGTTAATAAAGTGGTGTTAACGTGAAAGAAAAAATATGATTATAGTTCTTATAGAGTTTGAAATAACATTTTGCCTCTGTTAAAATTAATTTTTTTTTCAAATATATTGTGTTTATTATTTATTTATCAAAAAGGAAAAAAATATATATTCATTCGCAAATAACACACTGCATTTACTATTCTTTAATATGTTCATCTCTGTGTTATGAATGTATAGTTGACAAAATACATCTTATTGAATTGTGTCAAGTAGTTTAAACTATGTATTTTCATTATTACAAGCTTTTATGTAACTTGTGATGTTCGTATGTAAGTTGACCGTTTCAATATTTGTAAGCCATTTTTCAACCATTTGTTTGTATCTGATTAAGCTTAAATTTGGCAAACTTATGTGTGTTCAGTGACAATACAATATTATGGGTTACATTACACCTATATCACTATAACACCATGCAAGGTAGAGGGGTCCTGAGAGCGATGGCGATCTCGGTGCTGATTTTACGGGTGCCAGCAATGCGGCCCACACATTGCAATTCTAGAGACTATCTCAGGGCTGGTTGTGGGTTTGCGTGTTGCTCACCCCTACCTCGGTGTCACATACAGTACCTCGACTCGCAGACACTACCATCCCTGATCACTGACAATTAAATGGGGTTCTATAATTATAACAGACAACACATATGGGTATGTTCATACCAAGCTCTGTTAATACCATACCTCATTACACTGCGTGCCTTATATTGGTTGACTACGTGTGTAGCAACATCCGGGGTTACCTAACCTGTTCTGCCCACTAACACAACGTAAACTACTTCCCACTCCATAGTGTATGATAACACAGTCCCTACTGGGTAAGGGCGCCTCCAGTTGCTAGGATGAACTGCAGGTGGTTACCCAGGGACAGGATACAGAGCTCTAATCACTCGGCTTGGGAGCAGAACACATCACTTGCATGTCAGCCCTCAGCTGAGACTCAGGCCTGAGGTAGACGGGAACCTAGAGGTAACCACAGGGTTATAAAACAAACCTAATTGGTGGGACTTAACAAGCCCAGATCCCTGCACAAGAGACATATAATTATGACAAAAATTATGGAGCACTGAAATAACAGCTAGCAAAGCACTAGGCCTGAGAATGGCGCCGATGAGCACAGATTGGTGCGGCGACCACGTGGCTCAAACACTTGCAACACCCTGAAGTTACTACATGAACCCTGGACAAATTACATAGAACCCTGACAAAAATTATGGACCACAATAATAACAACGAACAAATCACTCAAACTGAGGATGGTGCCGATGCGCACAGATTGGTGCAGCGACCACGTGGCTCAAACAACACTTGCAACACCCTGAAGTTACT
>PNEQ01084370.1:0-18694 GCA_003012365.1 Medauroidea extradentata | reverse complement strand
TAAGTATCTACCTCTCGTGACGCAACCCGCAGTGCGTGAGTCCCTTAGGGCGATTTAAAAAGAAACTTCTTTGTTATTTTATTTCAATTAAAGCTAGCCGGGCATACTACAACATTGCTTAATACGAACCCAATCATCCAGCATTAATCACGTAAGAGACAGAGCAGCGACACCTCTTATTATAACCAAACGCGGGTCACGATCGAGCGAACAACCAACAACAAAAAAAACGTCGCACCTTCTCCAGCTCTTGTACCTCTAATTCAATGCACCAGTCACCCACTGCTGCTGCATACTCTTGGCTGTACTGTTGTAATGTGTCTTTCCTTACACTGCACTACTAACTCTCGTAAGTGCTGTTCCCAGCATTTATAGATCCCTTCTCCCTGTAGACACTACACTCTACATGTTTTCTTCACCCTAATTCACTCTGCTTCATTATGCCTAGGTACGTAAATTGTGAAACGTTTTTTATCTATCTCCTGCCCTTCCCATCTGTATATGGCCACACTCCTGACCTTCTTCGTGAACGTAATGTTTGTCTCTTTTACATTTATTTCAGTTTTGTGGTCTTCAGTCCACAATAGTGTACTATCAATGTCATCCTGCACCCTGTTTTTCCACTCACCTGTGCATAAAAACACAAGACACCTGCAAACAATCTTATTTTTCCACACACCTCCGAACCCATGTAGTTTGTCATTACATATTATAAACAGAGGGCTTGGTATGCTTTCCTGCGGTTCCCTGGATGTAATCACTCTCTCTTGTGATAAGGAATCTCTTACTTTTACTCTCTGTTCCCGCCCTTTGAGGAAGTCTTCAATCCATCGCGCTACAATTTTGTCTACCAGCAGTTGATCAACTTTCCTTATCAACATCCTGTGTGGTACATAATTGAATGCTTTCTTAAAGTCAATGAAGCAGGCCTCCACCTGCTTCCCCTCATCAGCGGCCTGTACCAAGTCCTATATAAGCCCTGCTAGCTGTGTTTTGCGTGAATAACCCATCCTAAATCCATGTTGAGTGCTTCCAGTTCCTTTCGCTCATAACGTGCACTGCATACTGGGCCACTAGACTCTCTAACAAGTCTATCTTCCCAGTATTCTAGACAATGTAAGACTCACTGGTCTGTAGCTATCCGTATCCTCTCCCTGCTTGAAAGTTGAAACACCACTGCTTTATTCCAACCCTGTGGTAACATACTCGCCTCCATAGATCTGTGGAATGTTATTATAATTGTGCAGCACAGTTAAGGATTTTGCAAAAAGGAACCAGTTAAAATAGGTTAGATACATTAAAAATACAACAGAAGATAATATATATTAACGTACAGTCCTCCATACATTTAAAAAATTAACCCAATTTACTTATACATGATCTTTTTAGCAATCACTTGTAAAAACAAACAAGATAAATTGTAAAAGCATGAATGCATTGACGGTTACTTAGCTAAGAATGAAATAATTTAATACTATATTAAAATAATATTTTTCGCATCACAAGGCATAAAGACATAGTATATGTGTGTTCGTGTATGTGTGCACGCACATACATACATAATAAGTACATTTTCAATGTTACTTGACCAAGTTTGATAGATCATCACAGATTAGCCAGCTTGTGCTGAGAGGCACATTGGTTATGTCGGGCTGTCAGTGGTCAATCAGACTGATACTGTACCTTAAGGTTTTTTTAGGTTTAAGTATGTTAGGGCTCTACAAATGCTGGTCGCCTGGACACCAAACTTTTCATGCTGGCGTCTAAAATTCTACATAACAAAACAATAGTTTTTTTCTGTTGAAAATACTCAGCAAATTTTATTACAAACACAACTCTGATACTGCAATGTCAGGGGTGATATTTTAATAAAATGTGTAGTTTTAATTTGTACTGTGTGTACATTGGTGTCTAAAATTGACTTAAAAATTTTACAACTCTGCAACAAAGAAACCTGCATGGTCGAACATGTCACGCTGTGCCATACACAACAGGTTCAGAGCTCTGGTTAATGCTCTGCATAGCAAAGTGTAATGTCGTATCATAAAATAAGTGAAACAAACTAAGTATAGTGGCTGTGCGTTACGTTTTCTGACCATGTTAACGCCAACCATTTGATTTGACCACTGGTACTTCAGCGTGAAAACAATATGACATGTACATGAGCACAAGAGGAAAAATTCCATTTAATGACTACCTAAAGACTTAAGAGAGAAATTTTAATAATCCTAATTTCTGATAAGTGCACCATAAACTGTCTAGTAACCATTGCCATATATATATTTGCAGTTAATATCAAACTTAAAATTGGATGTTTTAACAAAAGAAAATTATTTTTTAAAATTAATATCTCCTAGATTTTGTGTGGTGCTCATAAAGTTTTGTATAAGGCCAGACTTATCTGATGCCATCGCAGGACAAGGAGGAAACACGTTTAGCTGTACTATCGCAGTCTCGGCGCTGGTTTTCTGTACCTGAGATGGTAGCACTTGTGTAGACCCGAACTTAATGTTTAGAAACTTGTGCCTCAGTGAATCTGTGGCATCCTAAGGACAATGTGGGGTGCTTCTAATTAAAGTGTAAACTTGAAGAGCGATAATGCCCACCCATCCTGAGCATATTTGACTTTCTTGAAGGATGGTGGTTTGAAGGGAATCATCCTGCTGATGTTCCGTAGCCTCAGTCGTTAGCTTAGGTACATCAGTATCATTGCCACAAGAGTCACTGGATTCATTCAACTCAATGTGTCAAAGATATGAGCATTGTTAGGCAAAATTGTACATTTTGTATGAGAAGTGTGTTGTGCATGAATCTGATACAAACATTTTTCTGTACTGAGATTTAAGATGAGTCCCTTTCTGGAACATAAATCATATGAAAAAGAAGTGGGATGCTGCACAAATTTAGCTATGCAAGGAGAGCGGGATGGTTACTCATAAATTTACAAAGATGGAATCCACACACCTTGTGTAGTTCAATTAGTTCTGATCTTTGAAAGAATTGTGCAATGGGAGTGCATGACTGGATTCAGTTTCTTGGATGTACTCCATTGCAAATTGAATGACTGTCAAAGAAAACTAAACAAATAAAAGCAAAACCATAAAATAAGCAGAGTATGCTTTAGTCAGCAAGATACATACACAACATGAAATTCCAAAATGGAATCGGGTAAAAAAAAAAAAAACAAGGAAAAAACAGATAATAAATGAAAATAATAACAAATAAAATAAAACACCAAGTAACATGTGACACAACGATGAGACGAAATAAAAAACACAGTAGATATCAGACACGAACAGAAAAATAACAAAGAGACGAGACAAAGCGCAACAGATATCAGACATAAACAAAAAAGACAAATGACACAATGAAGAGACGAAACAAAACACAGTAGTTTTTCAGACAGACAGTGTTACGACATTTCGGGAACTGGAATCTGTTCCCATCATCAGGTAGACACACATGGTTCAGGGCAGGAGTGCGACTGATGAGGAGACTGGAAAAACCATGGGTTTATATAGGGTAAGCCCACTTATTCTGCTCAGCCAATGGGAGACGAGCTGTCTTCTTATTGGTCGCGCAACATAGATTGACTCTGATGGGTTGAGTGTGTGTTTTTGTTTTGTGCTGTAAAGTTGTTTCTCTCTTAATCAGTGGAATCCACATATTTTTTTAATTCAATACTCTGTTGACTGAAAATATTGCTATTGCTAATTGCAACATGGACCTGAAACCCTGGAGGAATTTGTGAACTTCCTAAACTCATTGAGGCCATCAGTCAAGTTCACATATGGAAAAGAAACCAATGGCAGCATTCCTTTCCTGGACGTACTAGTTAGCAGGGAAAACAGCAGTCTGTAAACTAAAGTATACAGGAAACCTACACATACAGGCCAATACCTAAATTTTGCTTCCAACCACCCTAAAAGCATAAAAACCGGCATAATTCGCACACTAGCTAACCGAGCTGAGATTACTTGTTCCAACAAGAAATTGTAGTGATAGAACACAACCAAATAAAAAAAATAACTAACAGCCAATGGTTACCCGGCAAACACCATCAAACAGCACATGAAACCTAACAGAACACTTAAGCCCACAGAAACCGAAAAACCAGCTGGAACCCTAGTTATTCTGTATGTTCGAGGCCTTTCCAAAAAACAATCCGTCTGGGAAACAAATACAGACTTTAAACAGCATTCCGATCCAAATCTACTATCAAAAGTATGGTCACCAGGGTAAAACCAGCCACTGAAAAACTACAAACTCACAACTGTGTATATCAGATACCCTGCGAATGTGGTCATATGTATATTGGAGAAACTAGCAGAGCTCTTTCAACATGTATCAAAGAACATAAAAACAATTGCAAGAAAGGCGAAACCCAAAATTCTAGACTGGCTGAACATGCATGGGAAAATACCCACAAAATTCTTTGGGAAGACTCAAAACCACTTACACAGGAAACTGACAAAATGAAAAGAAAAATCATAGAATCAGCCTTTATTATTAGCAATAGCAATATTTTCAGTCAACAGAGTATTGAATTAAAAAATATGTGGGTCCCATTGATTAAGAAAGAAACAACTTTACAGCACAAAACAAAAACACACACTCAACCCATCACAACCAATCAGAGTCAATCTATGTTGCGCGACCAATCAGGAGACAGCTCGTCTCCCATTGGCTGAGCAGGATAAGTGGACTTACCCTATATAAACCCATGGTTTTTCCAGTCTTCTCATCAGTTACACTCATGTTCCTGAACCCTGTGTGTCTACCTGATGACGGGAACAGATTCCAGTTCCCGAAACGTCGTAACACTGTCTGTGTGGAAAACTACTGTGTTTTGTTTCGTCTCTTTAATGTGTCTTTTGTCTTTTTTGTTTGTGTCTGATATCTGTTGCATTTTGTCTCATCTCTTTATTTTTCTGTTCGTGCCTGATATCTACTGTGTTTTTTGTTTCGTCTCATCGTTGTGTCACATGTTACTTAGTTTTTTATTTTATTTGTTATTAATTTCATTTATTATCAGTTTGTTCCTTGGTTTTTTTTTTTTTTTTTTATTACCGATTCCATTTTGGAATTTTATGTTGTGTATGTATATTGCTGAGTAAAGCATACTCTGCTTATTTTATGGTTTTGCTTTTATTTGTTTAGTTTTCTTTGACAGTCATTCAATTTGCAATGGAGTATGTCCAAGAAACTGAATCCATTCAATTAGTTTTATTTGCCCGGCCAGTGCTTCTTCCACTGTGGCTCCAACTGCTGTCCTATCCTTAACATGCTGTACAATAGAACACCGCACAACACTCACAGTGACCCAAACTCTGAACATCAACTAACTCTGTAGAAATCATTTAACGTTATCAAGACTTGGAAGTCTACCATTAGGAAGTGGTATCTACTACTGATTGCTCAAGGTAGTATCAGATTTATTCCAAGTGTGTATTAGCTCAAGTAATGCCACAATTTCATTAGCAAATGCAGCACTACTAGAGCAACAATTCTTTAAGCGATAACCAACGGCAATTTTCATACTGGTTCATTTCTGGCATCTGGCTGCAATGTTTTGAATGCATTGCTTACTGTAACAACTTTGCTGTCCGGGGCACAGCTAGGTTCGTTTGGGATGGAGAGCTTGGATAATTAAATAAGTAAAGTAAATAAAAGTTCTTAATTTAATTACAACACTCTAAAAATACTCTACATTAAGTATACAACACTCGTGATTCACACTTTAAAAAAAAAAAACACAGATATTATGATATATACAGGTTATCTCCCTAAAAGCCTAATTTACTATTACTAGAGGGTAATTAATAATGTCTCTCTCTCTCTCAAATCAGTCCACCGACCACATAAGTTTTTATCTAGAAATGTTTCAGTGCACAGTTACAGTGCAACTTGTTTGTCAACTCTCACCCTTACTCACACCACTCGAAGCGTCACCGTCGTCTACTCCTTCGTAGCCTCTCCTCGATCTGCTGATCCCGTCTCATCCCTCACTGCCAAGTCCATACACTCACCAGCTGAACATTGCAAACACACTGTCTGTGCGCACAGTGGGCCGGTATTTATAGTCGCCCACGCTGCCGCCCAGAATATTCTCAGACATCGCAGACCATGCTGATTGATGTAAGCTAGGAGTGAGTGGCCCGCGTTGCCAGGGACAGGAAGATAGGGGAAAAGGGGGTGGGGCACAGTTCACTGGCTTGGTCGATAGACTCGAGATAGCGAAGCAGCGGGAGGCGAAAGAGTAGAGGCGCAGTCCGCTGTCTTAACATATGGGCTGTAGGTAGCGAACAGGGACGGGGAAGGTGGCGCGGTCCATCAGCCTAGCCCGCCCAATGTCCTCAAAAGTGCTGACTCGCTACACTTTGCATACAGTACATGTCGCTTGAACAATGTTGAAAATTTTTTACTCCATTTTGTGTGTTTTTATCTTTTGCCGGTGGTCTGAAGCAGGGTTAGCCGTAGAGAATTGTTACCTAAGTATACTTTTTGAACATACTTTTCAATTGTGTCATGTATTGAATGAGCATTGTTTTGTTTTTTTTTTTATCCACGTTAACCAAGTGATTTTTATAAACACGTCTATTATCATTGAGAACAGGAAAAATGTTTCAGGTTATTAATTATTTCAGGCAATAATTCATGCAGTCTTCCGAGGAGTTGTGGACAGTTTGAAGGGCACAGTGGCCATATTTTATTTGGACACAAAAATAAAGGAAAGGCAGCAACAACAGCATGCGTCACCAGTCAGGGAACAGACGAGCGGCCGGAGGAAAGAGCTGCTGCGCAGAGACAGTTTGAAGGCTCTGTCCAATGACGAAGTGTAAGTCATATTCATTTATTTGTCATGCCAAATGGTGCCCACTTTTGTGGCTGTTGAACTGCGTTACAGTAAGTAATAAATCTTAAATTTTTTTATTTGGTAAACAATTAGATTTGTTCTTAATTTACCCATCTGTGAAATGTGGACACATATTCGAGAGAACACCCTGGATTCGATAGCTCAACTTTAAAAATGGCGGAAAGAATACTCGTTGAATAGTTTTTGTGACTGACACAAATTTTAAGGGAAAATTTGCAATTGAAATATTATGATTTTCCGGGTGCAGTTTAATAATATCTGCAATCTGGGAAAAATTGATTTAGAATACCTTCACGTCATTACCTAATGGAGTTGGCAGAGTCCTTTTTTTGTCATAATTATTTTGGCAATTGCTTTTTTGGCAATTTAATTAAACAGTTCGTAGTAGGAGGTCCCAGCGAAAAAAAAAGTGACTGTTGCCTTGTCGCAACATCCTCAAATGAACCATTTTCAATAAAATGGAAATTGCATAGAAAATGTGAGCCTTACAGGTAGGCAACACACACTACATAGGAGCTAGAAAACTTTCTATAGGACCGCCTAATTTTTTTCCAAGGAATCGTCTCCCAAAGTTAGCATATTTTTGTTACCATTGTGTGTATTAATTCTGAATTGGTTCATCAGTCTGACAGTATTTGAGCTGTATACTTAAAATCATCTTTTTGTTTCTACAATAGAGAAAAAGTATGCTACTACTCGACCACTAGTCCTTCTGTGAGGGGAAGAATTTGACGCCAGTAGTAGGTAGACACGTCAAAGGGAGTGGAAATGTACTGCGCCTGACATGAGTTCATGGCACACTGTCTGTGGAGACGTGGTGTTGAAAACAGAGAAACACATTGGCACAAAGATAACGCAAACTATTTTCTTGACTTTCCAGTATCTCAAGCTGTATCAGACAAACCATAATTAGTAATATTTGTACAATTTTGGTTCACTTATGTATGCCAGCTGTTTGTGCCACAGTATTATGGTGCGCCACACAATTTGTCAATGACAATACTTTTCTCCTATGGGACTATTTGTGGTTGAGTAGTATCGTCATCTATACACATTGTTTGTTCCTACTGCCAACAAGATCTTTACTTTGAGTCTGGAGCCAAACGGTTCAGCATTCTCGTTCACTAAGCCAAATACCTAACCAAATAATTTAGTTCAGTTTGAGTAAACTACTTACGTTCTAAATTGTTTGTAGTACATTCAAACTCATCAGCTTGTTCATCTGCATCAGACATATCTAGCATAAAATAATTAAAAACCTTTGGCATTTTAGGGAAAGGAAGATAACTTGCTGGGTGGCAGATAGAAGATTAATGTACGTTATTACTTTTCTTTTATAATGTGTACTTCAACGCTACAAAAGTAACAGTCATTCCTTGGCTCCCTTCATCATAGGAACAAAAATTTTCTTAGATTTTCAACATGTTTTGTCCGATTCATGTTGATCAATAAGTTTGTTCAAAATTATGAAAAATGTGCTTTAATAAATTCAATTAAGTTCCTTGGATGTTTTACTATTACAAACTCTCCACAAATATCACAAAAGATGCCAGGAAAGTTCTTACAACCCCAACTAGTCATTGTACTAAACACAGATTAGGGAAATAGTATTAGGTACAGTGATGCCACGTTAAAAACTGTCTCAAAAATTACTTTTAAAGTTTTTTAAAAATTTACGGATATAGTTATTCTTTTATCTTTACTGTGTACAGCTTCAAAACATTCCACAAGATTATCCTAGAAACAAAGTCCATTAGTACAACTAAAAATCTTATCTTAATGCAAAGATAAGCTTATCTAACTCTTGGTCGCCAAAAGCATGAAAGAACTGTCTTGCCAAAAGCAACAATCCCATGAATTTTTGTCGTCATTCTCGCTCCACGCTCAGAAGAAAATAAGCAACGTATAACCCCTGAGATCTTCCAAAACTTCAATAACCAATTTCTATTAGCTGTGCACATGTTATGGTATTTTTCTCTGCACCACTCGTAGTTATGGTACTCCAGTCCTTTTAAGCCCAGTACACACTGGCATCTTTCTTGTACATGAAAGTGAGTATCAATTGTGTACAAGAAAGGGAACACTAGCTAGTGTTCTAGCTAGTATCCTACCAAATTAATTGTTTAGTTCACACGGCCAACTTTCTTGTACAATCTGGTGTGCACCATTAAAATTTTGAATACAGGTTTTAAGACTGCATTTCGAGTATTGGAGGCAATAAGTGCAATATTTATAGTAATAACCTGCATCAAAAATAAGCTTAAAATTGTAAAAATGAAATTATTGTTCTAGTTGATCATATCCAGATGTAAAGTGACTTGACGTACAATCAGCAAATATTCCTTTAATAGCATCTTTTGTTCAGCTAAAACATAATTTATTTCAAAGTGCTTCGTATTTGTAAGCTATTTTGTTCAAAAACATTTGCACGTGCATAAAAATTGTTTATATTAGACTAATAAAGAAAGATAATAAAAAATGATACCGTCCATATCCTGCACTAGCTAGTCTACAAGTCTTTATATGCTAGTCACTAGTATGCTCAGTGGCTGTTCACACGATACAAGTTCGCTACAAGTCGAGGTGAACAAGAAAGTGTTCACCTTCTTGTACAAGAAAGATGCCCGTGTGCCTTTATACAATATCAGTAGCACCATATGACTATTTTGATGCACTTTCCTTTAATATACAGTGTAGAATCACTTTCAACTAGTTTATACCTGGAATTAAAATTGTTCACATAATGGGTAAGAGATAGCAGAAGTTGAAGTAATGCGCAACTGTGGCAGTGCGTTACAGCATTTAGGAATACACTGCCATTCCCCAACTGTGGAAAAAAAAAGGTCAAGAAAATGAACTTATTGCCAGAGTATTCCACATCTACGTTGAGGAGCTGCGCCTCTTGTGATGGTTAGGTCAACTATGTCAAACACACAAAAATAAATTTATGCTTGTGACGTTCCTTCTGTACCATATACTGCATATATTTAAAGATACTAGCGAATATCTTCTAGTTATGAGCAATATAAAGTTCCATTTGTAAGAGTCACCTGAAAATAACTGTAACTGCCAGTTTCCTAGTCAGTGGTGATTGATTATATTCACAGTGAAGAGAACAGCAGTTTTTTTCCCCTGAATACTATACATGATATGTAATATGTCCATAAATACATGCTGACCCACAATAAGTTACATTTTGAATGTGACTCTTATCATTGTGTGTATTTGCCTTCACACCACTCCTGTCACAAGATACCACGGGTACCACATAACCTCATAAACAATACAGATATGGAAAGGGAAATTGAAGGATGAAAGCTGCTTCTATATAGGTAGCCAACCTTATTTCCATTTCCTAGTTATTAAATCTGAACCTTAGTAACCACTGCCAGCAACAGATTTTTCTGAGCGTAAATTTGTACAGCAAATACAGGATTTCATTTGGTTGTTTGGCAATCATAAGAATAGGAATTTTTTAGAAATTAGTCCAAGTTAAGTGGGACTCGGCGCCCGTTGAGTGTACATACATATGTGTATGCCGTCACTGACATTTTTGTTTATCTCTGTACGTTCCACGTTGTAGGATCTTGACTTTTTCAATAGCCTGTAAATTGTGAGCAGATTGATATCTCACTGCCCAAAATGCACTCAAAAACACATACTCGTAAATGTGTTCCCACATTTTCATTGTCATAGCATTGTTTTCCTGTTTTCAATGTAGAAAATTGTTTTCATCTGGAAGGGGTATCATGAAATGTGACTGAACCCCACCAAATGTATATAAATGCCTATTCTTTCTCCTGCCAGGGCTTTGGGGTACACAACACCCGTATGGTAGTCTGTTGCCCAGGTGGTATGATTTTTTAACTCAATGCTAGAAAATGCTATTTAAATTTGTGTGTTCATGCACACACACAGGAAACCTTTTGTTAGACGTTTTTTGAAAGCAGACAGTACTTAGATGTAGGCCTACAAAATTGGTAAAATATGTTTTTGGAATTCACAGATTATGTTGAACAAGTGACAGATCTACTGCTTTATTTATTTAAAATGCTAAGTAAATTAATGTATAAAAACTAAATCTAATGTTTGTGTTTAGTTCCCTGGATAGAGATCAGTTGTCGAATCTGTTTCTGCGAGACCCTCAACTGTATCTTTTCCTTCAGAAAACTCTTCTTATAAAGAAATATGGCCTACATAAAAAAAATGAAAACATTTTGTTAGTTTGTTACTGGGGAGAACTAAATAATTTCAATGTACTACATGCAAAATGGGCAGGGAAAGGCTCTGTAGTAAAAATTTGTTACTGTAATCAGCCATGTTAGCTCTGTTAAAAAAATAAAGAAAAGTTGTCATTTAAAGTGATTTTCTGTCTGTATATATTATTTTGCATTGATATGTACTTCTATAACATTGGACGAATTCTTAAAATTTGAAGCACAACTTAAGAAATCCTGTAAAAAAATTAAAAAACTGTAGCATTTTACTCAACAATTTGAATATAAGTAGCTTTCAGCGCTTTGTTTCTTATAGGCCTAGGGCAATACACACAGGATCTAAGGAAGATAAAATAAAGTCCATTTGACTTAGGTTTTTAAAAATTTGAGTCTTAAAAAAGTCACTTGGGATAGTGGTTTGCCGTAGGAAGATATGTTGTTATTAGTGATGTGTTTGTGTATTGGGATAACATACAGTAGTGGTATTGAATGGAAAATAAGACAAGTGTGTTTTGAATATGCTAGGTTGACCTTGAAAATTTGTACTAGTGCTATTTAAAGTGTTACATTTCCCACACACTACATATTGTAACATTTTCTAGCTTATGTTGTAAATATGGTTATGGAGTGTTTAAATGGTAAACAAATAATTTATTGCTCAGGATTTCCGTTTCATTTTCAGCTCTTGTCACTTAAACTTAATTTTTGTGTGTGTATGGTTGTCATCGCAAAAGTAATGGTATTGTGAAGTCGGAAGTTAATGTTGTAAGTTGTGTAATGGCTTTTATATGGATTGAAGCAGCCACGCTTTTCCCCAGCTCCACATGGTATGTTTCCCAGGCAGCCGAAGGTAATGAAACGTGTGCTGGAGTGTTGCGTACTGAATGGTGGAGTGTGCCTATGCAGCATACTGTTCTTCTACGGCGCCCTGCTGCCACTCCTAAACTATGTGTTCCACATGACGTTCGGAGAGTCGTCATCCATGGGCAAGCTAGTGTGGGGGTGGCTCAAGATGTTCCTTTCTTGGATATTCAGCATATTCTGGGTCCTGCCTCTACTGCTCCTCAGTAAAGTGGTCAATAGTCTCTGGTTCCAGGTAAGAAAAACACCTTAAATGTAACTATAAAAAGAATACTGCACTGCCGTTTAGGCCTTTTTGTATTTATTGATAGCTAACTATTTTTAATAGGCATAGTGACTAGGGACAAGATTATGTGGTAATAAAATGAACTCCGACCTGCACGTCAAACATGTTGCAGTGACCAGGGTAGGATTTTAACATTTGTCCACCTGCTCGGGACAGGTTAAATCACATCCGGGCAGGCAAAATAAAAAGGGCATCTGTCCAGCGGACAGTGTATGCAATGACCATTGCCAATACTTTGAGAGCACTCAAACGGCAGAAATGTTTACAATAATGGAGACACTTGTTTTTCGTGATGTGTGTAGTCGGAAAATTTTGTGAAATCTCCCATCTGTTCTTAACATCGTGAAATTACAGAAGAAATGCAAAATTTTTGATGTGTTCTATATTGAATTTGAGATATTGTTTGCGTGAGAATCAACTAAACTGACTTTTGGCCACAAAAGCGAGTTTCAATAGTATTGAAGAACGTGGACATGAAAGTGACTGTTGTTTAGAATAAGTGACGCATCACTTTTATTTATCCTGGTATATCCCAGAATTTTGTGCTTCCCATTTATTTTTGTTTGTAATATGTAGTGATGATTAAATTTTTTTTCTTTTCATACAGCGAAAAAATTACTGACAAAGTATTTTATGTTTGTAATGACGAGACATATACATGCCTAAATTGATGTATCTGGGAAATAATAAAAAAAATTTTTTTAATTCATTACGTTAAAATACAAGGAACAAGTGACATCCAAATTTCGACAGTGGCAAATCAGTGAAAACAATCAGGGTAAAATTATTGTGTCTTAAATTGGAAAGAGGTATAAACTTGAAACACGAATGAACACATTCAATGTGTGTGGGTTATTCTTTATTGCATGTTTTGTTATAATATCTACATTATTTTGTAAAATATGATGTGGATAAATTTGTTATAGTTTTAAATTGTTAGGTATAATGGACATGGTCAGTATAACCTAACTGGTTGAACATTACTTTTTCGTCCACAAAATGTCAGATTTTACAGATGGAATAAATGACAATAAACTATTCTGGTGACTTACACTGTATTATAAATGTGTATATTTTCCATTTCATTCGTTTGTAAATGTATTTCTTTGTGTGTTGTATGAAGCTAAACAAATCATCAAATGTGTAGATTATCAACCACTCGAAATATTTGTTTAAAGAAAGTTTTTTTATTAACATAGGCCTATTTCACTAAAGTAAGATACTTTGCGCTCCTTAGTTACCGCCGAAATATTTCACGTAAACAAATTAGCGAAATTTATGACAAAATTACATGAATAATAATGAAGTCACTTCATCAAAATCTATGAAATAATGAAAATGGTTTCACAGAAAACAGGTGTCTAGTGATTAATAGTTGTAAATTCCAGCATAAATGTAGGCCTGTTGTTTTTTTTTATTTGAAATTTTTATTTTGATAATACAGTGGATAGGCAGACTGGATGGCGGACAGGTACATTTTTAATAATACCTATCTGTTGGACAGTTTAAAAAATTTCTTAAAATCTAACACTGGACAAAACTATTTAGGATGCATCATTATATGTATATCTATGAAAAGAACACACTCTTCAGACTATGTCCTTATAATGTAGTTTTAAAAATTTGGCACATTTATTACAAACATTATTTTTGGGCCTCTCAAAGTGGCCTAAAATGGCTTTTTCAGACTGCCTTATCTGGAAAAATAACAACCAAATTCGAAAAACATAACTATAGAAACAAGCTTTAGACTTCGAACTATGCTGACCATAAACCAAGTAATGTGGTTACCACTTATAGTCCCATAGGAAAAAGGAAAATTGTAGAGCACTGTACACCAGCTGAGGGACTTGCGCGGAGAGGCGATAATGCATCATATGCTGGTCAATGGCAATCTTACCAGTCCTGCCTCACATACACAAATGCAGCGTTTATAGGGAGGCTCTTAAGGAAACAACAACAAAATTATCTTCCAGCAGCTAAAAGCCAGAGAGAGAGAGATACAAATATGTACACACAAAAATCATACATATAATACATGATTCTGCTAAAAATGCACAAGACTAACGGCTGTACATATATCTACTACACAATTAATATCGTAATAAGGACATAGTCAGAGGTGGGGTCCAGATTCCCTCCTGTTTACCTTATGGAAACTGCTTAAATGGCACCATTTTGCACCTTAAAAAAACAAAAATTTCCTGGGGGTGGACCTCTGGACCCCCCTCCTTTTTGGGCTGATTGGTGTTACTTTATAACATTAACAGGTTTGAAAACCCCCTCCCAAACACAAATTCTGGTTACAGGGCCCTGATAATGGTACAGGCACAACACTTGTGTATGCACATGTGATCATATAGAGTCACCAGTATACAAATTGGTGAAATACCAATGTGAACTACTTAATTTAAAATTTCAGAATTCAATCAAGATTCTATTTAGTGTGTTAATATGAAATAGCATTAGCATCTTGTGCATTTGATACAGTAGCATTGCAATTTATATGTCTAGGATTCGGCAGGGTAAAATGCCTAATTAATTAACAGTTATCAATTTCTTTACAGAAAGTACATGCTACTGTATGTGTCATCATGCAATTCCAGTGATTCTGCCTTATGGTCCCGTAGTAACATTGTTCACGCTTTTACATTGCTCTTTATTCAGTGTGAAAATTCAACTGCTTAAGCTATATCTGAAGATAATGATGATGCAATAGCTCCGTGATACCTTCACTGTTAAACTGGTATTTCCATTTATTGTTGGTTTTGAACTTAACCATTGTAAGTAAATGGTGTAAAGCTAGCGTAAAAGTAGTATTATATAATTCTTGATAGAAAATTGTGCAATTGGAGTGCTTGACTGGATTTATTTTCTTGGACATACAATACTCCATTGTGGTATTGATGACTGCCAAATAAAACTAAAAATAATGGAAAAACATAAATAAGCAGAGTATGCTTTAGTCAATAGGATACGTACACAACATAAAATTCCATAAATTGAATTGGGTTAAACAAAAACCAGGACAAACAGATAAGAAAATAAAAATAAAAACAAAATAAAAAATCAGTAGAAAGATTCAACACACAATCAAGACAGACAAACCAGGTTTGAGATCTGCTTTGGCAAAAGAACAAACAGAAAAAATGTACGATACCCAAAATAAAAATAAAATACAACACACCAGCGAGGCGTAACAAAACCATTGAAAATAGAAAACACTGAAGCCCTATTGAGTTTCGATGTTCATAGCTTTTTCACCAATGTACCTGTAGCTGAAACACTCAACATTGGCAAGGCCAAGTTGGAATCTAACTCGACCGTAAAGGACAGAACAACTATACCAATTCTATCCATCATGGAAATGATTACCCTCTGTGTCACCGCAACGTATTTCCAGTTCAAGGACAGTTTCTACAAACAAACATAATACATGGCAATGGGCTCTTCACTTTCATCATTCATGGTGAATATATTAATGGAAAACTTTGAGCAGGAAGCACTTAGCAAAAGCAATAGCCCTCCTGAATTGTGGCTTCTTTATGTAGACAAATGACACTGGCAACATGGGCCTGAAACCCTGGAGGAATTTGTGAACTTCCTAAACTCATTGAGACCATTAATTAATTTCACCTATGAAAAAGAAACCAGTTGCAGCATTCCTATTCTGGACGTACTAGTCAGCAGCGAAAACAGCAGCCTGAAAACGAAAGTATACAGGAAACCTACACATACAGGCCAATACCTACATTTTGCATCCAACCACCCTAAAAGCACAAAAGCTGGTATAATTCACACGCTAGCCAACCGAGCTAAGATTATTTGTTCCAACGAGAAATCTATAGCGGTAGAACATAACCAAATAAGAAAACAACTCACAGCCAATGGTTACCCGGCAAACACCATCAAACAGCACATGAAACCTAACAGAACACTTAAGCCCACAGAAACCAATAAACCAGTCGGAACCCTATTTATTCTGTACGTTCGAGGTCTTTCCGAAAAAATAAAGACGTCTGGGAAACCAATACGGACTTCAAACAGCATTCCGATCCAAATAAACTGTTAAATGTGTGGTTACCATGGTGAAACCAGCCACAGAAGAACTACAAACGCACAACTGTGTATATCAGATACCCTGAGAATGTGGCCACGTGTACATTGGTGAAATTGGCAGAGCTCTAGCAACCCGAATAAAAGAACACAAGAACTATTGCAAGAAAGGCGAAACCCAAAAATCTAGACTGGTCGAACATGCATTGGAAAATAGCCACAAATTTTCTTTGGGATTACTCTAAACACGCTCGCACAGAAAACTGACAAAATTAAAAAAAAAAAAAAAAATCAAAGAATCAGCCTTTATTATTAGCAATAGAAATACTTTCAGTCAGCAGAGCGTTGAATTAAAAAATATGTGGATCCCATTGATTAAGAGAGAAACAACTTTACAGCAAAAAACAAAAACGAACACTTAACCCACCACAACCAATCAAAGTCAATCTATGCTACATGACCAACCAGGTGACAGCTCGTCTCCCATTGGCTGAGCAGGATAAGTGGCTTTACTCTATATATTCCCATGGTTTTCCAGCCTTCTCATCAGTCGCACTTGTGTTCCTGAACCCTGTGTGTGTCTACCTGATGACGGGAACAGATTCCAGTTCACGTAACTTTGTTCTACTGTCTGTCTGGAAAACTACTGTGTTTTGTTTTGTTTCATCGTTGTGTCCCTTGCTGTTTTTCTGTACGTGTCTCATAACTATGTACTGTGTTTTGTTCTTCTCATCGTTGCGTCACATGTTGTTTTCTGTTCATGTCTTACGTAATACTGGTTTTTTTTCGCCTCATTGGTGTGTTGTATTTTATTTTTATTTTAGGGGTCATACATTTTTTCTGTTTGTCCCTTTGCCAAAGCAGACCTCAAACCTGGGTTGTCTGCCTTGACCTTGTCTTGGGTTTTTCTTTTGTTTTTTTTAATTTTTATTTAATTTTTATTTTTTTATCTGTTTGTCCTTGTTTTTATTTGACCTGATTTCTTTTGTGGAATTTTATGTAGTGTATGTATCCTGTTGACTAAAACATACTCTGCTTACTTATGTTTCTCCATCATCTTCAGTTGTCTTTGACAGACACCTACATTGCAATGGAGTATATCCAAGGAACTAAAGCCAGTCAGTAGCGTTAGAGTCTATATACATTATAAACGTCAGTGTTCTCCCCGGCACAAATTTAAAGCTGGGTGGTTCACGAGACCAGCTGGGTGCAGTATGGAATAAGCTTGATGGTGTTGATGGGAACATGTTTCTTAGCCGGGTGGTAGAGAAAACTAGCCGGGTGGGGTGCCCGGCAAAATGGGCCTGGGGAGGACACTGAACGTGCTTGATTTTTACAATTCTCTTCTGAGGAAAATGCTTGGCAGCTCTATTGTGCTGACTTTCAAACTGCATTGAGTTCCTGGCAGCATATGTGCAAATATGTTAACAGGATGCTCTTCTGAGAAGAAAAATAAAAATTCAGGTATATGTAGTTATGCTGCACAGACTGTACATATAAGGATGTGTGCTCTTCCAGGATATTGCAGACTGGGCTTTTCGCTACAAGAGAGGTCGTCCTCAGCAGCTGTCAAGCATCAGCAAGATGATTGCTGACTCGTTGTTCAGTGTCATGGTGCAAGCATTGTTCCTGGGCCAGGTGAGAATATTAGCAACTAACAGGCAGGTTAGACCTTTTGTGTAGAGTTGAGATTTATAGCAGGACATACAAGATAATGTGTCGTTAAAAAATAATTGGTGACAGTGTACTGGAGCTCTGGAAAACATGTAGTGCAGTAAAAATAGATGTTGGTGGGAGATTCTTTTCATGTCTTCAGTAAACATTTTTTTACAGGATGTCTACTGATCACGATTGTCACGAATTCAAGGTGGGAGTCAGGACAACCCTGAAAAAGTCATGATTGCTAGGTTAAAATCACGAAAGTCACTAATTTTACTTTCACAAATGTCAGAATCAATACTGGCAAAAAGTGCAAACATTATTTTATATTATGAACTAAAAATAGTGATATTTCATAAATGCGTAATTCAGATGGCTGCAATACACAGCTTTTTTTAATTCCTATGAGGCGCTGGCTCGCATGTGAAGTGCCTGTAGCTAGTTGTGATATGAATTCCCTTGGAGTTGAGATATTGATTTGGGATATCAATTCGAGATCTCAATCTCTTTCGTGGATAGTTTCGTGGGCGTGTTATAAAGTTGTAAAGCATCTGGCCATATTGAGCCCCTATTCAAGTTGTATGTGCATCTCATCGTGCCCTTATGGCAACTTACGTGTTTGTAGTCACTGGTATGCCTCCAGGCTGTTAAGGTGCCTCCGCAACAATCTACCTAGGTAGTGTAATGCAAGTGAGAGGAATTGCACAGATCAATCGATGGTTATTATTGCCCGGTCAT
>PNEQ01084369.1:0-18695 GCA_003012365.1 Medauroidea extradentata | reverse complement strand
TGGCCGTTATCGCTTGCTCCGTGCTTCAGACAGTTCAAAACTCCACCAACAGGTGGCATCAGAGTTAGGTTCTCGCCGCCATGTTGCATATTTGGTTGCATCATTTGCGTGCGTTTGCCCGTTTTGAGTATATACACATTCAAAAGTATTGGAAATTACTTTGAGTATCATTGCCGAAATGATGTGAAACCATCGGTAATCTGTATATTATGTTTTACGTTTGCCAGTCTAAAAACAACATACTTTTTTATTTCACATGTTTTAAGAAAATACGCTAATTATTGTTTCTGAAGTGCGTCGTCGTTGTTCGTGGCAGTAGAACTGAACGAAACTTGAATTATTGAATAGCGTGTGTCATGTCTGTTTTAGTGGCGGTTTTGCGTTACAAATTCAAATAAAATATGCCCTCATTTACGAGATGCGTAACGGCAATAGCGCGTGTTGTTTAGATTAGTAGATAGACAGAAACCACACATTAACTCCCAGGTATTTATAACTAAGATTACTTTTTTTATATCTTACATTCAGCTCCCGTGCATTTAATGAGTAGATATTGTAGCTAAAATTTATTGGAGCAGTTTAATGTAGTTGTAAACATTGCACGACTCTATGTAAACAAAAGCACGTGGCATTATTTGTGTTTACATCGGCGGAAAGATATAAACTGGCAGGAAATAGAAATTAATCAGGGCTTTTTTGAGTGTTCACATTATTTCGAATCACCTATAACTCTGTTTCATTCAAATATAAATTTATAATTTCCTCCACTTGAACGCTCTTAACCTGAACGATTGTTTAACGGAAACTTGACAAACACTCAACCTAACGGCCTAATTTCCCTAGTTTTATTAAGTTAAGGTGAATTCTGTCTGTCAGCGTACATCCGGGATTACCTGATTCCCCGGCAAATCGATCGATGTCCCGTGTTACTTCAAAATAACGTTGTTCGGTAAGCTTGAACAAGAACAACCGTGCACATGCATACGCAGCGGGAAACATCTCCTAGCCTCTAGGCGCAAGTAACTGGAGGGAGTGAGAGATATTGGTCAGCGCTCAACATCGAGGTCTTCAGCGCTGATGAGTAGTGACATGAGGTGAGTATGGAGCAGCGCCAGAATGAAGGAGCGGGGAAACGACAGATCCCCGAGAATACCCACCGTGCGGAAATCCAGGGACCGACCCCGCCGGTGGTGGGAGGTGAATGCGGTCCCCGTGGCTCCCGCAAGTCACTGACAGTTGTCTTCTCGCCGACAACTAGTCTCTATGAGACGTTCAGTGGAGACCCCAGCATTTTATTATGTTATATTATAGTAATAGGTACAGTGTATGTGCTTATATCTTTTAAAAGATTCTGCGCCATGATCTTCCTACCTAAAATGAACTACATAAACTCCCATTTTCCCAATTTTGGGTTGCTAGAAAATTTGCTTTAATGACAACGTGTAATGTATTTTGAATACTATTCGCTGAACATACATATATCACTTATGTGTGTTGTGCAGTTTACTAATTATCTTGTGGCGGCCGTAGCTCTACACACAACTCGGCGGTCTAGACAGGCAGTCACCTTAAGACTTTGTAGTCTTTAAATAAATGCTTAAAACTTCATTTTAAATCTACATGATTTTGTAAGTCAGTGTGGAAACACTACAAAACAACAAACCATAATAGTAGTGTTAGCTGACTTTATGTTGCATTTGTTAAACGTAATAAGTAGCGTCGCAATTTAATGTACGTGATTACGGCGGCTACGATTGTTCTTCAGGAACACGTGACATGAGACAAATATTTGCTCGGAAAGTTTCCATAAACTGTGGCCTAGGTTTGTTGTTTATAATTTTTGCAAATTGACTCCGAGAAACCTACAGTTGTAAAGTAATGTATTTATCGCTGAACTATGTAGCGTGCAGTCCGCGACTGTAGTGGTCAGACCACTGGCTTCCCATCACGGCGATCCGGGTTCCAATACAGGCGGGTCGGTCCTGACCTTCTATTGGCTGACAGGTTTTTCTCTTGGTGCTCACGTTACCCACCCTTCGTATTCCGTCGCTTCTCCATTGTAGGACTTGTACTGCATGTCATGTTTATAGTTGCTAAGGAGCATTCTACTGGCACCAAGTCAGAAGTATGAACTCGGGGTATGATGTCGTGTCCTCGTGTAACATCCCATACTATATAACCTTGCGAGGTGGCGCTGCGACAACACTCTGGACTTGCATTCGAGAGGACCCGGGTTCCATCCCCAACTCAGGGCCTCCTAATTTCTATTTTCCAATGTTTCAAGAAATCACTCCAAAAGGTAAAAAATTAAATGGTCCCCGAACAAAGGCCATGGCCGACTCCTCTCCCAGCTCCTGTTATTGTACAAAGTTGTGGGACACCATCTCTAGTGAGTTCGTTGTTGACGAGACGTAAAGTCCACTAACCTTACATTTACCATGCAATATTTACTACCTAGTGACTTAAATACAAAGTGAGCTGCTGCATTTCCTGAGTGCGCTCAACGATAACGTTGTTTATTTTTTTCTACGCCTTGACCGCATGGTTTATTTGTAAGTTGATGGCCTCAAGAAGGACAACTGGGACTGTTCAGCCTAGGGTGAAGTTGTGGTGTTTCCTCTTTGTATTCCCCGCTAGGACAAACACACGCACTCAATCCTGACCACGGGTGGGGGAAGGGGGGTAGTATTACATGTCTCCTTCCCACCCGGGACTCTAACCCGGAACACTCTGCCCACCGGGACACGAGCTCTAACCTCTGGACCAAACAGCCGAACGATAACTTCATAGTTTTTTGTGAAATAATGTTTCAACTCGGATGTGTAAACCTACCCTATCACGCAATGAAAAGCAAGTAGTGTAGAGGAAACTACACGTGTGAACTATGTCCTTCCTAGTGGCGAGTTAGAACAACATTGCCTCATCTCAAATATAGCGAAGATTTCTTCCTTCCCTTCTCCCCCCTACCCCCTCATCACCTAGACTTTTAAGAGGGAATTATTAGTACAACCACATAGTTTTGTCAAGTCTCAAGGTTACATTTCATGCTCAGAGAACGAATGAGTTACTTTGCCATGTCAACACCTTTGCATAGAATGTAAGGCCGTAAGTGAATCGGCGATGACGACACATCAACCATCCTATGTCCTAGTTTGTTGGGGAAGTTCTTGTCGGCAACACCTAATGCAAGTGATATTTAAGCAGTTTACGTACAGAGAAAAGGGGGTATAGACCCCAAGTACCTTCCCTGACAAAGTTTTGATCGACGATTGGACAGTAAAAACATAATTTTGATTCGTAACAGTTCAATTTACGCAACTAGTGTAAGTAAAACGGTAATATTGTTGTCACAAAAAAATTTTTTTAAAAATTCTCACATTTTCTGGAGTGGGAAGAAGGTATATAAATTTCCAAACTATCACCCTTCCCTTCACGTGCGAGCCGCCGGCAGTAAGAACTCACCACTCAGGTCCTAGAAATACAATTTTAGATGTTTTCACTATTAATTTCTTCTTTAATGACACGCGGTAAAATTAAATTAAAACATGGCGTCTACAGGTAGTAGTCATAAACCTAATTGAAACAAAATAATCCATAAGTTATTTACGGAGTTTGGTTATACATGTAAACATGTATTTTGTAGATGCCTTGATAGCGACTACTCTCAAACTTCGATAATTATATGTCCATATTTTTGATCATACATAAAGAAAATATTCAAAAACGTACACCAGGTAACTTTTATTTTTCGTGTGACCTGATGGAAATCAAACTGATTCAGGAGTATACGACGTACTATTGAAGATGATCGGAGGATGTACCACTGATACATACAATGTATGCTTGTCCTGTTCTGTTTTGTGGGCATGTGTACTACTAATCTGTATTACTACAACTTTTAAAGTTAAAAAGACTAAATATATATCGTTTTGCACCCATTAACGTTTCACACATATTATATGAGGAGTTTTTTTTTTTTTTTTTTTTTTTTTTTTTAATCTCCGATGGGCTGTAAAAAATGGAATGCATTGTAAAACTTTTAAACTATCAAAAAATAGGTACACATTTCAGCTACTTTTCACCATAGCCACCACGCAAATTGAGACTCTTGCACCCGTGACGTGCACAAGCTTTCCAATATCCTCTACATAGAAAGTTGCTGCCGGCCTATTGAGCCATGTCCGTTGAAACATTTTGGACGTGGTACTCGTACGACGTTCATCAGACGTTGTGATTGCAGTTTATATTCTTCATAGGGTGCCCATGAAACAATAGCAAGCGAATCGTGACACAGCACTATGTTTACCCCCTTCCTTCCAGCTACGTTTAGTGGCCAAACAAACACACGCGTTGAGGCGTGGTTACGGCCATGTCAACATGTCAGCGACAATAAATTGCACGGCCAAATGCGAGCTGCGTAGAGTCATTTGAGTTTACCAGGTGGAAGGGCACGATGCAGCAGAAATAAATCCATGACCGCTGTGTGGGGTGAAAACTTTATGAGTTATAGCGTGTTGCGAGGGTGGTGACGAAAATTCCTCGAAGGCTATGCTGAACGTTCATGACGAAGTCACTAGCGAGATATGAACGGGTGCAGCGTGTGGATACAGTTGCTCGTGAGAGGCGTCGATTCGTGATTACAGAACTGTCCGAAGTATTGCCGCACGTTTCATGGTCAGTTCTGTACATCAGTGTTACAGACAAGTTGGGAGACAGTTAACTTTGTGCACGATGGATATCCAATATGTTAACTGACCTCAACAAGGAACGGCGAATAGCATCAGCATTGTCATTTCTGCTGCGGTACGCATACAATAGTTTTTAATTCACGTTGTGACAGGAGATGAAACATGGATTCATTTCGACAGTGAAGAAATGAAACTGCGACCACAACAATGGACGCACACCCACTCTCCAAACGAGCAGAATAAGTTCAAACGGACATCCAGTACCAAAGTACTGAAGGCTAGTGTTCTGGAATCACCAAAGTGTGTTACTCATTAATTCCACAGAGCCCAGGACAACCATGAATGCTGCCGCATACTGGCCGGCGTTACGAAGGCAGCGCCGATTGATCCGCAAAAATCGGAGAAGAATGTTGACATCGGATGTTGTCTTGCTTCGTGACAATGCCTGACCGCATAGTGCTGCCGTGACCCGACAACTGCTTGCATGTTTCCGAAGGTAAGTATTTAATCACTTTGCTTGCAGCCCAGATTTGGCAACGAATGACGCCTTCCTTTTCCCGACATTAAACATGAAGTCACTAGCACAACTATTAAACATACTTTTATCATAGTGAGTGCAAATCAATAATATTGTTAAAATCATGTACATAAATCTAGGAATATTAAGTAATATTATACTAGTTAGTTCTCGTGCTGTCTTCTAACACGGGGGGCCGACAGTTATAAAGATAAGTAAAGTGGGCTTATCGTCTCGTCGACAGCGAGGTCATTATAGAGACGGTCACACACAACTTGTTACAATGGCAGCAGTTGGCAGTTGTTAAGGAACCAACCCAACATTCGCTTGGAACGATTTCGAGAAACCATGGAAAATAGAGATCAGGATGGCCGGAGTCGGGGATCTAACCCGGGTCCTTTAGAATGCGAGTCCAACTTCTTACCGTTGTGCCACCTCACTCTGTGCAACAATATGAAGACTTTGGATAACAACATTTATAAATAGGCCTATTAATTTAACATTATATTAATACTGCAGTTTCTGACATACATTTGTTAAACATTGTGTTCTTGTAAATTATTCGAAATTGGGGATGTATAAGTTATGTATGAACAAAATATGAACAACCAACTATAAATTCACGTTACCTTACTTACAGTAGTATTAAACATGTACAGATTTTGAAGAAACTTCAGGAAGTGATCCTCGGAAGCTTTTGGTTTCTGGATTCGAAGGGCAACAGTTTTTGAAAACTGAATATGGTATGAACCAAATTCATAAAAATAATGTCACTGTACTAAATACTACTGTCGTAAGGAGCTAGGCGAAATTCATATTTACAATTCAATTACATATCTCATGTGACAAAATGTTCTCAGATTCCGTCACTGAATAACTTTGAACACAGCATGAACAAAATAAATAAAAGATTTGTTAGTTTACTTCAAATTATATGTGTACCGTCTTTGATGAAATTCTGAAAAATTGTTATTCGGATATCTCGTGTGATTAACACATAAACGTCAAGTTAACATACGATGTCCTGTATGAGTAATGTGTTATATAAAATTTTGAAAAATGGTTCCTTCGATATTTTGTGTATATTATAATATATTCAAATGTCAAACATTAAGAAAATACAAACAGAGATTAACAAAACCGTAAAACCCAGGTCCTATTGCTAAGTACTATAGGCTATGCGTTATCGAGTATGAAGTAGCCTAAGTTAGTTCCATGAAATGGTTCCTTAGATATTTCGTGTGATCAAAATTACGTTCAAACAGCCACCACTTTGAAAATACGAACATGGTATGAAAAAAAAAACGCAATCAACTTAATAAGCTCTATATGTGTATACATTTTGACGAAAATCTGAATTTTTTTTCTGATATTTCATGTGGTCAGAAAAAAATTTCAAATACCCGCCAGTTTGAATATATCAACACTAAAAGAACAAAATACATGAAAGCCAAGACAGCTTACTGATAAGTAGGCCTATATGTGTACCAAGTTTGAAGAAATTAGGGAAATTTGTTTCCTTTGATATGTCATGCTATGCTAAAATATATACATAAATGGTCTCCATTTTAGAAAATATTAACATAGCATGATCGAAATATATAAAAGTCAAGTCAGTTTACTAAGTAGTATATGTGTACTAATATTAATGATCTTCGGATAAATGTTTCCTCAGTTATGCCATACTACGTTAAAAATATACGCTAATTAAAAATGGGTGCCATTATGGAAATATGAAGACAGGCTGAACGAAACACATAAAAGTCATGTCCGCTTGCTAAGTAGTATATGATAACATAGTTAAATGAAATTAAAAAAATATATTCCTTTTTTATAATATGTCATGCTATGCTAACATTATAGGAATGGCCTCTATTGTGAAAATATTATGAACGAAATACGTAAAAGTATAGGCAGGAATGTATGTAGTATATGTGGTCCAAGTTTGTAATTCGGGTTAGTATTTCCTTACTGTAGAGTGGTCATGTCATGCTAATAATATAAACATGGCCACGGTTTTGAAAATATTAACATTTTATGTACGATATACACAAATATCAAGTCAGCTTTGTATGTAGTAGGCTATATGCGTATTGAGTTTGATGAAATTCTAAAAACATTTTTCCTCAGATATGAAATATTATGGAAAAAGAAAAATAGAAATGGCCACCGTCTTGAAACCATATATAAGACATTAAGTAAATACAAAAAAAGTCAACTTAGTCAAGATATCTTACTAGGTTCTTCATGTGTAGTATGGTTCCATAGATATCTAGTATGATGGAAAGATGTTAAAATTGCCGTCATTTTGAAAATATGTACACGGCATACACGAAACACACAAAAATCAAATCAAGTTGCTAAGTACTATACGTGTACCATATTTGATGAAATTCGGATGACGGATTCAAATATTTTTAGGGGCTAAACACCCCCCCTTCCACACATACACAAACAGGAAGGTGGTCTCATAATTCTACTTTTTACTTTGAAAAGTAAGGTAAGAATTGTCTGGTTGGACGACACTTGAACAGCAATAACGAACTGCGAGACGCTGAGACAGCATGGTTCAATAAGCAGGCGACAACTGTCCTTGCAGAGGTTATAGCACAGGAACAAGTGTGTGAAGATATTTGGTGAGCGCTTAACATAGGTCATCAGCGCTGTGAGGGGTGACTGATGTGAGTATGGAGAAGCGCCGGAATAAAGAGGCGGGGGGAAACAAGAGATCCCAGAGAAAACCCGCTGACCAGCGGCATCGTCCGGCACATTCCCACATGTGAAAATACGTGGACCGACATCGCCAGGTATCAAACTCGGAGGCGAATAGTCTACTGCGGCCTCTGGTAAGTGTAGGTATCAACCTGCGTGGTGATTATGTTGATATGTAGCTGAAATCTGTACCTACGTAGTATCTTTTGACAGTAAAAACATTTTACAATTCATTACTTGTTTATTTTACAGCCAATCAATCGGAGGCTGGAAATATGATAATAATAAATAACCCTCGTAATTTAATCTTAAACTTCCATATATATATATATATATATATATATATATATATATATATATATATATATATATATATATATATATATATATATATCCTATTGTAATTTGAGTTGTTATTGTTTATTGTTTTTTTTTAAATAAAACCAAGTAGAACCAGTGTAACGTATAAACTATCACGTATCGTAATTCAACAATACCGTAATGTAAAGCCATATAAACTTTTCTTTGACGTTATAATATTATTACTGTAGGTTTTCTGAGCAGTCATGATAGAGAAATAACTTCATATTAGTCTCACTTCTACCTATTACATTCTTTCGACAGTACTTTTTTTTATAAGTCGGCCTGGTTTGTATGTCACATAACTACAGCAACAACTGAATGCCGGATAATGCCAGATAATATGGCAACCACACAACCGCGATAACTAGTTATGTAGTCGGATCTCTGAGGTTACATGAGTTGAATGTCATCCAGGTCCCATGAAGTCACTTTAGAAAATCGACCGTACTTGTATATGAATGGAACGTGATTTGCAGTGGAATGTCACAAATGTTGAGTGTGGATGTGATAGTAACAGAATATGGTGTATTTAATTTTCCAAGCTTGTTGAGATTACAAAGTTCATTGACTTATTCTGTTTAGGCGTGTGTATTCGTAAACATGTTTAACGAACAGGTCTGTGCAGATGTGTGTTTAGGAACATTGCCTACTTCGGAGCCCTGGCACTATCAAAGGTACTTTCATGTTATATTCAGCAGATCTTTAGTTCCTATCGAACCTACATATTATATCAAGGCCATTGACTGGTATGTTCATCTCTTTTAAGCTGCTGTTGATCAGTTCACAAAAACTTTAAGTACGTATTTCCAGTATATAAACTTAATACTAATACTTATAACTTTTTCTACATTTTCATTCTTGTATCAATATTCTCATCTTCCAATGTAGAAAATAGTATTTTTCCGAGAGCTATATCATGTAAGGTGACAGTGTGTCCCTATTCTTGCTGACGCGAGAATTCTTAAGATAGCCAGAACCCCCTAAACATTATTTTACAAACTCCGAATAAGTTTATTAGCTTGCATTTTAGAGGTAGATACATGCGGCCACTCACTTTTTATCCTAATTATTCGCTGAATGCACGTAGCTAGCCAGCTTCTTTCGCGGCTCTTTCAAACATTAAAAAAGTAATTTAAAATCGGATAACACAATAAATTAAAATAAAATACTCTCCGACATGCACTTCTAATATTATCAACATTATAGTTTTTATTTAACATTAATGTGTTACTTAACGCTATACAAAACTTATTTCCGTTAAACACGGCTGGATTTAGCTTTGGGTTTTGTAAAGGAAGGGTGGTCGGAGTGACGATGATGGCTTCTACCCGACCCGAAGAAAATATGGGGGTCCGGTGGTCCTTCCCCGAGAAATGTTGAATTTAAAGTTGCGAAATAATAATGCTATTTAAGGAGTTTTTCAATATAAAGAATGAATAAACAGTCTTAAGAAATTTTTCATATTCTTATTTTACAGTAAAAACCTCACATGTCTTTTTTTTTTTGGGGGGGGGGCATTCGTCTACTAAACCCTCCTTTTTTATCCGCCACTGCCGTTAACATGGCTTCCTTGGGCCTATACTGTTAACTCGCTAGCGCCCAACCAGTCTACAACCTTAAGACTTCTAGTTTGACAGTGGCCTAAGTGAGCTATCTTCTGGGTCGCTATTAGCAAGTTTTGTTAAGTGAGTATCAAGCTCACAACAACGTAGTTCAAATTAACAACCATTCTTAAATAAATCAGTTATCAGTCGAGCATTCTGAGACGAAACTACTTCAAACTAACGATATTCTGCGTGGCATTAGTACAGTCAGAAACTTGCGCAAATCTGTATGTCTTTATGAAATGTTATGTTAAAATTCACACTTCACAGAAGTTGTGACCTAAAGTTAATTGTCGCAGTGAAGAGTAACATTTACAGTAGGTGTCCAGCTCTGGTCAAGGGTGACATGATGTGAATATGGAGCAGCGCCAGTACGTAAGTTAAGTAGGCTTTACGCCTAGTCGACAACGAGGTCATTATAGACAGTGACACACAACTTAATGCAATGACAGGAGCTGGGAGAGGAGTCGGCCATGGCCTTTGGTACATAATCATTTCAGCATTCGCCTGGAGCTATTACGGGAAAACATGGTAAACCTAAATTAGGATGTCCGGAGCCGAGGATAGAACCCGGGTCCTCGTGTTACCGTTGCGTCACCTCGCTCGGTGGAGCAGCGCCGGGGTGAAGGGGTGGGGAACATGGGACATCCCCGAGAAAACCCGACGATCGGCGGCATCGCCCGACACGATTCTCACGAGCAAAAACCGGAGGACCGACCTCACCGGGAATCGAACACAGATCGCCTTGTTTAGTGGCGAGTACTGTAGCCAACCACTTCACATCATAACGCCAAAGTCGTGAAGGCGCGCAGTGTTTCCATCGTAACGTTTTATAAGCTTTTATGTTACTTGCAATTTTCGTATGTATGTAAATATATTGTGGAATATTTTCGTCTTAAAAAATTGTCTTTCAAGTTGACCCAATTAAAAGTAATACAGTTAACATTGATACATTCATTGTTCTTCGCGGCTAAGAGCTTAGTAGACAGAGCTGGGTACATAGGCGCAGTGCACGTCGTCAGGAATAAGTGATTCATTCGAAACCAAGTCCGGGAGCTTACATGGTGTATGCTTGTGAATAGCTCTTATGGCGGCCGCCTAACTGCGCGCTAGAGGTTCAGAAATGGTGGAGCTATAAGAGCGACTTTGAAGCGCCTCCAAATTAAACATCGCCATAAAGAGCCAAGCGCTGAAATAACGTGCAACTTTCTCGCCGGTATATTTTTGCTACGAGACTTCATGTGGTGAACATTTCATTTTATTGTTGGAAAGTCTGTTGCAAAGTTGAGTGCACGTTTCTATCAGAGCTTCATGTAAGTCTGGTAAGTGCAAATTGAAGTACGGAAGTCTGAAAATGCTGTTTTTAGTCTTGTAGGAGTGCTTCGAAACAGCGTTATCAATAAGCATGGTTTCTTAAAAATGACATTCCAACCTTGTCCGAAGTGCTATGTTTTCTTTTCATACATTAGTACGATGAGTGCATGTGAAATATTTCCGTAAAAAGAACGTATTTACGAACACACTGCAATGCATTTAATGCACGAGGTAGGCGGAGCCCTTAAAGCCTATGCTACAATACCATGGGCCTTGTCCGTGAATGTCCTGTGTCTCCTGTCCTCGCTCAAATTGTGAAAATATCGTTGCCACAATCGATTTCCGGAGTTATCCCAACTGCTACGTTCAAGGAACTGCCACCAAATAGCAGCAAATGCTTCGTACCACATTTCGATTAGAATTTGTTTTAGTTTATTATATTTGTGTTTATGGAGAGTATTAACGTGGCCAATACATTTATTTACATATAATCACTCACTCAGCCTCAATTTTTGTGTTTGTTTACAAATTGCAACCCGATTCATGACGTAAAATTCTTCTTCTTTACACAAGTGTTGGGACAGAGGACATGATTGGACAACCCAGGACAATAATTAAAAATTGGTCAATTCACCGAGGACAGGGACAGGGGACATGCGAGGACAAACATCATGACGTCATCTGATCACGTGGATCAATCAGTGCTTCGAATATGAGCGAGGACAGGGGACCGAGGACAATCGAGGACCGAGGACATCCGAGGACCGAGGACAATCGAGGACACTGCAATTGTAGCATAGGCTTAAGGCGGCCGCCTGGCTGGCGCTTGAACTGCGTGCAGCGTGTTCGCAGTTACATTTTTTTTTTCAGAGACCAGTAAACGTGCGTCCACAATGCTTATCTACGAAAAGAAAACATACTTCAGACTACTTGTGAATGTGACTTTCAAGACACCGCACACATTGGAAGCATTATTTTAAAGACCTCAAACTTGGCTAAAACCAGCTTCTTCACGGGGTTGTTTCTCAAGATTTATGTAACGGATTTGTTCGAAATTGAGGTCTACAAGTACGTTCGACTTTGCTACAGTGACGCGTTCAATAAAATGATGGGTCACCGCAAGTCCTACAGTAAAAACGTTACTGCGGGAACAGTGCGCGCGCGTTTACAACTTTGTACGTAGAGGCGATATAACAACACATGTGCCGGCCGACGTCGCTCTTAGCGCCTCATCGATTTTCTGCTCAGATACACAAACATACCCTTCACCAGGCGACCGCCTTAAGAATCGTTTCAATCTCCCAATCCCCGTTCGTATGTATAGGCCTATTATGAGAGAGTGCCAATTGCTAGAATTAGCGTTTTCAAAGCAAGATTTTAACTGTTCAATTTTTTTAAACAGGAACTTCAGAGTAATAACTAAGCTCGCGTCATATTTGTAGCACTAAAAGCATCCCATAAATGTACGCGTTTGCCATTTAAAGTCACGTTCGTGAATCGGCGGCGGGAAAACTGCATGCCAACTGAACGCCTCGCACATAGAGGCAGTATACACAAGAAAGGATTGAGCAAGAATTTACCTCAAACACACATTTCCAGGCAACTATAGAAAGAAATTGCTGCAGGTAAACTTTTGGCCAATACAGTATCATATTAAACGTCTTAATGCATGTGATCGAGAATTCTAGTTCGGGAATGCATGGGTTTTGTGTTTAACCTGTATGTCGTTTACATACTAGTCATACGTCGTGTAAGGTGCAGCCCGCTACAGCAAATCAGAAAGAAGAATTTTCACAAACAAAAATAACCGCCATAGTAAACTGCCTATGATCGTGCGGTAACGTATCGGATAGTTTTTTTTTTACAAATATATGATAAATGGGAACTGAATCGAGTTAAGGCTGTACTATGTAGTTTTTTTTTTTTTTTCACTTTGGTGCAAAATACTCAAAACTTTTTTTAACGGAAGTTTTCAAATAATTAAATACTAAGAGCAGTCATACAATAAAAAATTGTATGTAGGCGTTTTGCATAGTATCGCACTGTTCGTTCGCAGAAAAATATTTTGCTCGATTTAATTTGGAGATACTCAGGGTGAAATAATCTGAATAATTGTAAGATAAATTACTACCAAAAATTAGGTACAAATTATGATATTTTTTGACAAGACAATGTAGGGATTACTCGATATAAAATTAGATGGTGTTATGCATTAAGAGACTATGAGCCAATTTCAAGGTACCAGTTAAACATGCAGTACGATTTTCGCATTCGAAACAGTCGTACAAGAAGTGCATTTGTCCTATAAACACAATATTCATAACCAGAGGATATAGGAGTAAAATACGTTTTATAAGATCGATTTAAAACTGGAAAATATTTTATACCGAATTAGAAATCGGGGAACTGTCTATTGATTTATAACACAGTCCAATTATGGTGTTTAAATGGTATTTTCAAAATCACTGTTAAACTACGGGTGTGACCTTAATGTTTAACGAATTATTGCCCGTGCATGGCTGAAGACGTTGAGATGCTACTTAGCGTAGAGAGAGAGTGAAGATGCTAGGCGGCTGCGCCTCTGTGCTGTGCAGTGCTCTGTGACTGCGGGTTATGCCGTTGCTGCAGGCGCGCGCCAGGCGCGTGACGTGATCGATATCCCCCTCCCCCTCACCCACCACAGTCCACCACCCACGCGGCTCTGTCCCTGATGAGGGGGTGTTGGGTGGGTGAGTGTAGGGGTGAGGGCGGCCCTAACAAAGCGCGGGCCCGGGTCTGGCCGGGCGAGAGCACGCGACACGGCTGCCTGGGGACCGTCCCCTCTCCCTCCTTGCACCGTCCTCACCACCAGACAGCCTCCGCCTCGCGCCGCTGGCCGCGCCACCAGTCGCCTCGCCTCGCCGCACGCTTCTCCTTCAAGGCCGCGCCGCGTCGCCAACTTCGACAAAAAAATTTACTAAATAAACACATATCGATATCCTTACGTGAGAGAATTTCGTTTATTTTCGCTTTATTCTAACAAAAAAATCACTTGTCAACTACGAAAAGCAAGTAATGTAAGTACAGGTACCTATGTTTAATAATATTCTAAAAACAAAAATCTGAAATATCGTAGATACAATGTTTATTTTTCTCCTTATAAAATTATTGATGTTGTAGTTACGAGGTATTCACGTGAGAGTATCGATATGTTCGGAATACTCTTCCAGTCTGCGCGAGTTACGTCAAGCGTCTTCCAAAGCAGCAAACTATTTTCATATTTGAGTCCATGACTTTTGGAATTATTACAACCGATGATGTCTGACGTGCTAAATTATCCTGCTAAAAAAGATAACATTAAAGCCATATTTGTAACTTCTTTCAAATAACCATCTTTCTAAGTAAAGTGAAGTAAAACTGTATTTTATTTCTTTTACTTTCAAAATGTAAAAAATATAAAGTAAAATCGTTCACTAGAAAACTGAACAATACTTTTGGGGAAAAAATAAAAAGGTTTTATACTGTAGTTGATTTCTTTGGGATGGGATGAGAAAGTGACGAAGTAGGCGGAGTTTACATGGACATGCACCTTCTCATGAGGTTGTACTATACTTTATACTGTATATCATTCTTTAATTATAATTTTTATATTCATGTATTTTGTACATACAGTTAGAACAATAAAGTATTGACGAACAGCAAACTCAACCCTTCTTAGCATGTTTGGCTCCAGATCATTCCTGCAATGCAATGCAGAGTTGTAATGTTGGTCGCATCTGGAAATTTATAGGCGAATGTTGTCACAGACCTAGTAAGATCGGTCATCAAACTTTTGTTTGAAATGATTACAAACCTCTCCTTTTTGTGACATTGAATAACTGAGGTAACTCGTATCGCGAATTCTGTCGTAAACTGTACTACTGTTGTCCGCGGTGCACGCGAACAGGGAAGGTAATACAATAATTTTACGAATTTTCTATTAAGTTGCAGTGCTAAAAAATATAAATAGCTAACGATTATATTTTCGTCTGAATTTCGAAGCTAGCCGTTACGTTACTGCTTTGTTTTGTCGGAATATAGGGACGTGTTGTTCGTGTAGTATTGTTCGAAGAACTGCTCTTATCATTGATTATTGATGCAAAATACTGTACAGCATAAGTTAGATGTTTTTATTATTACTTTAAGAAGAACATTTTTTTTTTTTTGGAAAATATACCTAATGGAACATACATTTACACGTTTGACAGCCGCATACAGCAGGCGCTATATGTCGTGTTTGAGGTACGGTAACAGGCAAGCGATAAGGGCTAGACTGGCTCGTGTAGTAACAACCATGTCGCTTTTATGCACGGGACAAGAAAATGGTGTAGTGTTTGATCGTTGGCTTTTTCCTATAGCACTTCCCGCGGTGACCATACAATTTTATTTATTTTTTACGGAAAGTGCATTGTATAGTCTAGCAGATGTTTCTTTACTTTTGTTTTGCGATTTAGTTTGGTATTTATTACGTAACGGAAGCAGTTTGTAGCCATTCTGAGGTGCTTAGAAACCATGTGTCTAAGCACGATATCTAGAAAACAAATTATAGAGAAGAATAGTTTCAAGTCTCTTCTTTTCCTAGATAAAGATATCAAACACACGTTTAGTACTGTTTATATACAAACAAACTTTCTCCTTACACGCAGCAACAATGTTTACGCGTCAGCTGTGTAGGACTCTTAAGAACAACATTTAAAATATTTTCCTCTGTGTGTCGTATATTATAAGGACCACGGACACTCATACTATTACGCCTGATGTTAAAAATTAATTACTTTAAAATAAACTATTTTATAGTCAACTTTTTTTCAAACAAAAATTGTTGTACCTAATATTTCAGTGATTTTTGGTGAAAATAATTTTGTAATAATTTGTTTCAAATACCTACGTGCACATGTACAACTCTGCTGGATGATTGTTGGCAGAATATAGTAGTGGAGAGGCGGCGCTAATTTAACTGTGCCAACCAGAACAAGCTTACTGCCACACCACACGTCTGTGACTTGTGGGTAGAACTCAACTGAGGTTAATTCTACTACTGGTTAGAAAGAAAATACGTTTTCTTATGGGAGAGCTTGGTACAGGGGAAATGTCTGCCACTAGTTTCCTTCAATCGCTAGTGTACCAGGTAAATACGAAACCATAGTAAAATTAAATTTAAATAAACTTGGAAATAATAGAGGTCATTTAATTTAATTTTAAAGTTAAAAGAAACAGACTTCGTGTTTTAAATTATCAACTGAATGTAACTTAAAATTCAGGAAGCTGTGTGATTGGTCAGTTTGTAGCTACCCATTACCGACACCAGCGCTAAATTTTCCCCGTGACAAATGTATATAACATTAATGTTTGTAACTTGTAATAGACGCCGATAGTTACCAACATCCAATCACTGGTCACGAGGCAGAACGGCAGATATGCACATAAGAGTTGAAACAAACTGTTGCACAGTTATTTCCACAAAACATCCCTGGCTCTAAATATTACGATAGAAAGGATTTTGAAAAATTAAGTTGTTCGTTATTATTTTTAATAAAATGTGAATTGTAAAATTACATTTTAAGTATTAAAATTAAAAAAAAAAAAAAACAAATGCCAAAATTTCTCATACGCAAGCATCCTTATGGAAATTTCTCTGATAGTATTGCTTTCATTGAAACAGTCTTGTTGAAAGTTATTCCACTGTGAAGTAATTAACACTAGCATTGACTGCACAATATAACGGTCTTGCTGTATCCTGCCATACAGCAATAAGTCAAGTCAACATCTACTTCATTACAGACGGGCACTGTGGCTCTGAACTACCGGAAGCGGAATGGAATTGGCCATGGCTTCCATTAAAGAGCCATCCCTGCTTTCGCCTGCCGGTGTGATTTCAAAAAACCGAGGATAACCAAAATAGGGACGGTCAAACCCGGTAATCAAATCCGGGTCATCACGAATAAGGGTCAAGTCTGCCTTATGTTACACAGCATTAAAGTACAATTTTAACAAATGCATGCAAAATATGGAATGCTTAAGTAGTCATAATCACCTTAATTAGTTTTTGGCTACATTTCCTTTCGACACTCGTCTGTCGCGTAACCGTTGTCATCCTGACGCAACTTCAGCAAATGTTGTCTGTTTCGAGGCTACATGTTGTTTTCACGATGTCATGTCTATCGCAAGACAAGGAAAACTTATTGTACAAAAGGCTCCAATTAACCAATATATTATTCACACCAACAAAATTGTATAATTTAACAGTAGTGGTAAGACACTCGCCTAGTATTCGGGAGGACACGGGTTCAATACTCTGCTCCAGTTAACTTGCTTTATGTTTTCCAGGGTTTTCCCAAATCGCTCCAGTCAATACTGGAATAGTTCCTTTAACAGGCCGACTGTTATCCACTTTCCCCCAGTGTATCTCTACCAAGGCCTTGTGTTGATCCTCAGTAGAGTAGACACATAAATAAATAAAGGGAACGAAAAATAATGATTGTAAAATAAACAGTATTGCATAATACATATACAGTACTACTAACAGTCGCTAGGAGCGCTGCAACCAACTGCCGCAAACATAATTTCCCCCGGTCCGGTACTGTACTGCTGCCATGGTGACTATTACAACTGTTGTTCCTTAGCTACGTCCATTGTTGGAGTGGCATTAGCGCATTTTCATGGATGTTCACTTGAAACCGTGTTATGAAGTGTTTTATGATTCACATCGTGCAAAATACATCTGTAATGTGAAAATACTTTTGAGTTTGAAATAAGTACTCCCGCAGTCGATAAATCTTTAAAGAAAAGTATTTGACAAAACCGGCGAAGTTAAGGTTGGTTCACAACTCTGCATTCAGAGAAGTTCTCAGAGGGAAGACGAGTGCACATTGAGACTACGAGGCAAGTGGTGTACAAGTAGGAGTAGACCTTACAGCTCGCGGCCAATCATATTCCATGTAGTCCAATATCATGTAAATTATGAATGTAACAGTGAATTATTGTAGAATGCATCCTAACTAAAGGTTTGAAATACAGACACTAGGATGTATTCTCCTCCTTTGTCTCCAGCACTAGAGCCCAACAAATGCAGTTTTCAGACATTTCCCCAGTTATTTCTCTCTAATGGTATACGACAGGGCTAAAGTACAAGTGACATCTACAAAGAATACATTCTTTTTACCTCCCATGTGAATAAACTACGTATGTTACCAAATAAATTATTCACGGACATGTGGGTACACGCGCAAACACTGATTTGCCAGAAGACATCTTGCTAGAGATACCTCTCAGTGCGCTGTCTATCACGCCAGAAGACATCTTGCTAGAGATACCTCTCAGTGCGCTGTCTATCACGCCAGAAGACATCTTGCTAGAGATACCTCTCAGTGCGCCGTCTATCACGCCAGAAGACATCTTGCTAGAGATACCTCTCAGTGCGCTGTCTATCACACCAGAAGACATCTTGCTAGAGATACCTCTCAGTGCGCTGTCTATCAC